>KN882718.1:39533-59243 GCA_000934455.1 Apostichopus parvimensis
CTTTGTAATGTTCTCTTTTAAATTCTTAAACTTCAATTAGTTATGCTAAACCACTAAATTTACATCTAAATTACAGTTTCTGGTTGACCAGCTTGCATAACCATGTTCAAATTATTGTTATTTTGAGGCACTCTTTGTTCAGTAAACCAGCATTGAAATCGTATTTATATTTTCTGTTTTGTGCTTGTGACGAACACATGCCTGCTCATTTGCATTTATAATGACTATGTGCAGTATGTATTGATTCAACACCAATTGGTGGTTACCTTAATGAATATTTGAAACAAATTCATATTTCTGCCAAAATTACAGTAAGCAAGAGTAATAAATGTTGTGTAGAACCCAATTATTTACTGTGGTCCCATATCCAAGCAGTTATTTGTTAAAACTACTTCAAATACCCCCACATACCTGCTTCATTGGTCACTAAGACCCTCCATTCCACAACTGGGCTTCCATCTTCTGCTACAGTGATGGTGTAGATACCAGTCCTTGCAGCTGTCTCCATGGTAGTAGGTAGAGTAAGAGTAGCAGGTTCACTGTTGATGTCCATTGCTGCATTCACTGGTACTCTAGGACTATTGAGTGTAAACATATAACCCACACCTTGAAGGACTGCTTTATCAAATGTTACACTGGCTGTTTGGGAATCACCTCTGTATACTTCAATGGTAGTTGGATTTGTTGTGGTTGCTGAGGGACTCCTTACCACAGCAACATAGAGAGGATCAGACTGATCTGGTAACAGGAAATAACATGTCACATGCTTAACAGTTTCACAAAGAGTGCAGGAGACCCTGAGCCAAAAAGCTTCCATGGATTAGAGATGAATAATGATAATTATGACTAGAATTGCCAAATATTGTGGGGAAATATAACCATATATAACCATTCATATGACACCATTACTTGTGACTATCAAATAAATATGATTTGAATCACAAATACTGCAACTGTGGAATCATAGCTATCACATTTCAAGTTGAGGATTGGTAATTGAGCTTGGTAATTCTAATTAACTAATATGGCCATTGCATAGTCAAAACAATACAAAATATTAACACTGTATGATAACCACACGCATGCTGATATCTGTCAAGGCAGCAATGTCTTTTGTGTTTTGTCCACAGTTCCCCAGCTAAGATCACATCATTAATATTGAGGAATATTCACAGGAATAACCCTTTGGCAAAAATAGAGCAATGATGGTTTTGTTGATAAAACAATCAATTGAGTCAATACACAGGCTTGTGTAGTGCAACCCTAATTGTTTCATTAAGATTGGACCTATTAGAAGTTAGATTTTCCCCTCCCTGTGATAGCTAGGTTCCCCCTACAAATTCTTGGTGCTCATGGAGTACGATAGCCTGTCATTTCATTGCAGGATGTTGGCATGACTATGCCTTTATTCTTGGCATGAAATTGCTTTGTCCTCCATGTGAACCAGAAGAGTACAACTAATACAAGGGTTAAGCTTTTCCCATAGGATGGAGATATTTCTGCAAATAGGTGACCATTGTGTGTACCTCTTGTTTATGAGCTCATTTCCTGTGACTACCATCATTAAGTTGTTTACACCTGGTGTTTTAGTTGTTGTTAAGTTATGTGACTGTGTCCCCCATAATAGTAAGCTGATCATCTGTATCCCCTATATTTGAGCTGGGCAGGGAGTTGTGTGATCTTAGGATACTCTCGCCCTTGGCTCTATAAGAAGGCCAGTTTACCAGTGATCTGTGCCGCTCACTAGATAGTCTTAGTCACCCATAATTGGTACAGACTCCATCTGACCAGACCCAGGGAATGCTTAGGGCCTACAGCCTGACAAAGGTGTTAGTTGTCATGGCAACCTGTGATCTAAGTCAGTATATTTGTGCATGGGCTGTAGTAGTCATTGTGCTAGCAGAGGATTTTCCCTATTAATGTACTATTGTAGATTTGGCATGTACATATTAAAGTTGATGTTTACACTTGTTGTTATTAAGCCCCATTTGTTATTGATTATATTGAATATTTAAGTTCCCTTACATAAAAGTTGGTATATGCACACTGTGCGTTATTTGCGCACATATTGTACGTAAAGCTAAATAGGCATAAAAAATCTTTGGGCGTAAACGCTTCTTTCGCCCAAAATATGCACAACTTACGCTCTTCAGATACTGTGTGCGTAAACATCAAGTGCATCTTCAGTTACATCCTCATCAAAATAGGGATTTGGAATATGTTCATGAGCTAAATCGATGATAAGTCAATTTAAATCGGTAGAAGTCAACTTATAAGTATAAGCTGCTAGAAATTGTGAAAAGTCGAAGGAAATTGACTTCTACCAATTTAATTTGACATATCATCCATTTAAACTGGTAGATGTTGATTTAATATTTACGTATCATCCATTTCAATAAGTATACGTCAATTCAAATCGGTATATGATGATTTTGAACTGGTAAAAGTCGAATTAAATTGGTATATGTTGATTTAAAATGACAAACACCAATGTAATTTGACATATCATCAATTTAATCTCTTAGTTGTCGATTTAAATCAATATGTCGATTTTAACTGGTAAAAGAAACTTTAAATCGACATCTACCAGTTTTAATCGATGTCGATTTTAATCGGTAAGAGTCAATTAAAGCTGCTAGAAACTGGTATAAGTCGAAGAAAATTGGTATATGTCAATTTAAAATCGGTATGTTTCGATTTGAGACTGATGCCCAGCCAGAGTGAGCAGATGTGTATTGTGGACTTTTCATTTCATAATGTCATGAAGTACATATTTCGGACTTTTCTTGGAATTTCTTGTCAATTAACTGTAACTCTGGATGAGTGAAGTGTGTACAGTACTGTGGCCGAAATAAATTGTATGCATATCCTGGACTCTGTAATTGCAATGAAAGGTGAAGTATCAATGGACTGTTTAAAAGTGATTCAATGCTTCCATGGGGTATATAGTAACTAAACAGGAACCAGTGCTTCCCACCAATGGAGAATAAAGTCATTTGTCATTGCTGTTCTTTGTCAAGCGACAAATTTAAACAAGTTTTTTATTGCATTAAATATGGCCCCTCCCCATCTCTCTTCCCCTATACAGTAATTGTCTGTAAATCAACATAAAAACCTATGCATAACCAAGACTGGACTAGATAAGCGTTAGAGGTGAACAATGTATGAATGTTTTATGTACATATTTAGCTTTAAAGGTGAACAATGTATCTATGTTTTATGTACATATTTGACTTGAAATGCATATTCACTTGAAGTGTGTATTAGCCAGCAGGTTGTGCATATTGGCTATATCATGTAGTATTGTTTAATTTTGTTTAGCATAGAATGCTCATACAGCAGTTTCACACGAGTTAATGGTGCCTCCATGTGCGTTTACTGTACATATTTATGTGCATATTTATTGCAATAAGCATTTCCTTTGGGCATTATTTAAACCTGAAGTGAGTATTCATACTGTTTGAATTGCATTTTATCCAGCAGGTTGCGCATATTGATGGCATTTTCATGTGCGATTTGTAAAAGAATTCACGCTGAGCGAAGTAAATAAACAGAAGTAAACTTTTGTGTAAAGAAATTAGGCCACTCACCTGACGTCCCTCAGCCGTCTAGGATGATGCAGACATCACCAGTAGAAATTATTCATTAATTTGCATGAAGAAAATTAATGCCTGTTAAATAAATATTGCCATCATCCATCGATACAGATAAATCCATGCTCCATGCTCATTTACCAACATATAGCACTAATGACATAATGAAAATACTTACATTGACAGTTTGTTCCTCTCCAGCCATCCTCACATTGCTTATTTTCACACACACCTGTGTCTAAAGCACAGAGAGAGTTATTTGCACAATGACACTCCTGTTTACAATCAGCACCAAACTTCCCTCTCTCACACTCTGGAAAGGATTCAAGAAATTAAGAGTTAAATCAAGACATTGCTGATGATGTACTGCAGAATGATTAAGATATCAGAAAACTTAAGGGCCTGCAGACAAGATATGACCTACATTGTACAATAATCTTTCAGAGAGAACTGTAATGTGATAGAATGTATACGGGTGTACCATTGTTAACATGAAATGGGTGTACCTACTTTAAAAAATTTTAAAACCAGGTAATTGTGTAAAAATAGAGAATAGAAATGAAATGCTATCACTTAACAATATAAATGTGAAATATTGTTTCTTGTCAGATTCTTTAAATATAATATGTAAAAAACAAATTTATAATCCACTGTCAGGAACCAATTTCAGTTCATTCATTACAATGTATGTTTCTTGGTCAAAGATCAACGGCAAATATAGCAAATTTAAAGGACACCTATTTTATCATTGACCATTTTACAAGTCTTTTCTCAATTCTAGTTTTATTTATGAATAAACATTAATTATGCACATTAATGATGTAAAGGGACTGACTGCCCAATTTTCTGTTATGTTATCCCTCTGTTTTCACAACCTTGTTAAAAGGACACTGAACACAGATTTGTGGCCTAATGTGACTTTTTGAAATGCTTTTATGTCTTCTTTAAAAAGAAGAACATCACATTGTTCAAATTATATCTGTGGGTTTGTTAACTGATTAAGGGCTGAACTAAGAAATTTTGATGAGCACAACACTCCACATCATAGTTTAATTGCACATATTTAACGAGTTTCCCTAGATTAATCAAAACTTCAAATGTGTTTCTCTTGGAAAAATTTAAACAGATTTTGAATGAGATTATCACACACGACAAGTGTACTGAATATGGGGCAAATTGGCTAGGTTTAGTCCAGAGTACTTTAAGATCAGAAGGACACCTACAATTTATAAATTAAGTAATATATGACTATACAAATGTTCACATCAACACATGTAGCTAACCAGATGACTTGTTGTACATATCGAAATTATTTTATGAAGGGCCAAAAGTGCCATTAAGCAGGTTTTGACCAGTTCTCACTAAAATGATTAACATTAACGTTTCCAATTTGAAACATACATTGAGTAAAAATTGTAAATTTGACATTAAGTAAGGATATGACCTCATCATTACACATGCTCTATCTACACCTTATCATCTTCTTTAAGCATAGCATTGGTAACTATGCCAACAGACTCAACAATCTGCTTGTTTATCCTTTTAAAAATATAACCAAAGTATTATTGATACCTTCCTACAAGGTACAGTACATATAGTCATAAAATTGACATTTCTTCCAATTTTACAGAATGGATTTATAATTGGATGATCTCTCTTATTTCAAATATCAGGAAGCTGTCTCTACAAAAAACAGAATTAAGCCACAAATGGAGTCTTTTGAATGATGACACCACTAACCCCATTGAAACTATTTTCAGCATTGAAAGATATACGGGTATAGCTCCTTGCTGTTTTACGACTCATTAAAAATTCAGATAAAAAGGATAATAAAAATGCAATGTTATCACTTAACAATATGAAAGTAATATCTTCCTTTTGGGAAGCTTCTTCAAATAAAATATAAAGAGCAACTTCACTGTCAGAACCAAAATTTAAGTTTATTTATTACCATGCTTCAACAACAAAGAAACCAAATCAGAAAGAAAAACTTACAGTGTATAAATTAAGTAATATGACATGTATGTTCATATCAACACATATAGCTTACCAGATAACCTAACTTGATGTTCACATGCCAAGAGTGTTGTTAACAACAGTTTTTGTGCAGCTCACACACGTTTTACTCATATGATTAACATTAATATTTCCAAATCGAAACATACATCAGGAAAATAATTTAAACATGATACTAAGAAAGGAAGACCTCATCGATATAGAGTCTGTATCTACAGCCTTTCATTTTAATACTCTAAGCAATTGTATTGGTGACTATTCTAATAGACTCAACAACCTGTTTGTTATACTTTCTTATAAACAAAGTATTGTTGATACCTTCTGTACAGTTTAGTCCTTTATAGCCAGCAGGACAGAAACAGCCAAGAGGATCAGGATAACAGATGATTGCACCCTGACATCCATAAGCATGGTCATCACCAGAATCATCACATTTATACTCAGCATTCTGACCAAAGACATTCCTTCCATGAACTGGTGATGAAAACATGATAACAGGATTAATACTGATCAAGGTAACCTTGGCAACAGCCAGCTAACACAATCTGACCAAAGACATGCAGACTGTTGATGATCGAACATGATAAAAACATGATAACATTGTAATGGTGGAAGTTTCTATGTCTGTAATTGTCGTACCACAAAATGCTGAAGATATGTGGATAATTTAGCTCACAGGACAGCTCCAGGCTCAATCTCCTAACTTTTCTGCAACAACTGACAATTAGCCGAGTATAAAAGATAAAGGGACATCTCTAGAAGCAAATTTTTGACAAGATCTCTGTCAAGGATTACCAGATTAGTAACACAATCTGACCAGAAACATGAAGGCCTACTTAAGAACGCACCAGTACTTGAAGTCTGCAAGGGTGATTATTTCCCTTAGTGTGAACACTCACGTACTTGTACTTCAAGTCCGTGTGCGTTCTTAAGAATAATACTCCTTTCGGGTTTCTTCAATCCCTCTTGCATTCATAATAAAAGTAATGTGAAGGGTCGCAGATTTATGGTAACCAACGATTTCCTGTTAAGTTATAATATCCACCCTATCCAGTTGTACATTGGCTAGTTTTTTTTTAACAGGCAGTATGCATACGGCAAAGTGCACAGATCAGTGAGGCATACCTACTTTGTGTTTGTTTGTTCAAGTATCAGACCGTTGCCTTTCTTAACCGAAACACTACCTAAGGACGCGCTATACATGAACCCATTTCATTTGTCTTTGCACCAATTCAACCAACACTGCAGAAAAGTCACCGTTAAGGTTGTGAGACTAAAACAAACTGAATGACAGTCCACTTAAATCTAATTAACTGTAATTCATTGTACACCAAACTCACAGGTTTTGAAGAGGACAAAATCAGTAATTTTATGTTTATTGCAAACGGATGGTTTTGGAATCAGTTGCTAAGGCAGTTACTAAAAGGCTAAAACCATTACGTATGGCCTAGCCTAGAAAAAAAGTTACATTAGCCTACACATAGTGACCTTGTATACAATGTCTTTAGACCTAAAATTATATGCCTTTGATGTTTGATGAGCCTCAAATACGACATCAGCAGTAAAACAGTGACTAGCAAGACCCTTTGCTCATCCATTTGAAGGGTTTGTAGGAATTTCGGATCCGGGTTAATGTGTAATGTGGTAGGATTGGTTTGAAATTTGAATACAGTATTCTGTTCATGTGCAATAATTGGACGTTCCGGCACAGTGGTGTACTGAGTAGTACGTACCAAATTAGTACAGCACATGTGGCAACGGCAATTAACCACAGGGAAATGTAAACAGCTGATATGACCTTTTCACCCTTGCGCAGTATAATAATCTTGCAAGCTGACTTAATATGAAACTCGCTCGTTCTTAAAGGTGATCACGTCATATTCTTAATTGATAATCCTCCTCGCGTACTTCATATCAATAATTGCCCTTGCATTAAAGAATTAATTCTTAAATGTGAACAAGGCCTATATGAACAGCTGATGCAGTGGAGCGGAAATTTTGTGTACAAGTGTTTAATCTATACACCTGCATAGTGTGTCTACAACTTTGGCAAGTTGAAAGTTTGTAACCAAGCGCCCATTGTTCAGCCATGTGGTCTAAGCTGTTTATGTTAATAGTTAGCATGGCTTGGTCAGTTCTCTTCAGCTATTCATCCTAACAGACTCTTGCTGCTGGAGGCTCCAGGTCTGTCCTTGTAAAATCCTTTCTATCTGTCTTGCTATCTGTAAAATGTTGATTTTAATTTCTCACTCGCAAGCATTGATGTAGCTATCATGCAAGAATATTTCACCAGTTACTGAGTAAGATAGAGTATATACTTTACTAGTTGAGCGTAATGAAGTGGTTCATTGTTATGGTTTTGCTGTGTCACTATGAGTTGTGTAAGCTGTCCTCCAGTGGCGAAAATGGTCTGTAGGGGCGCTTTTAACACTATCTAAGCGGAGCGCCACCACAGGTTGGCGCGTAGCATACAGACATTTATTGAGTAAAGATACTCCCTAGACCACTGGAACTGACCCTTTCCAGGCCTGGCTAATTTGCAGATAAATGAAGAATAAATAGGTGTCATCCCCAAATTACACCAACAAAATGTGACAAATGTCAATAGGTAGATCTGAGAGCGCAATCAAAAAGTCAATAATCGCGAATAAGTAAAAAGTGATAATTTAAAGAGCTGAAAAGGGCTCATCCGCCCCCCGCCCTACTCCTCCCCCCGACTGTATGGACGCTCCGCCACTGCTGTCCTCGTTTCTAGTTGTGACAAGTGTTAGATGGACATGGGCACACACATTGTAGTTTTTTAGTCATGTGTTGAAGGACTAGAGGTATTTTGAACACTTTTATCTAGTGTGAATGAGGTGTATTGTGTTGAAGTTAGTTATTTATACTGTTGTGTTGTATTCAGCACACCCACGAACAATAGCTTTGCTTATTTGTATTTTATTTTGTATTTTCTTCTGTGCATTTCACATCATTATTATGTTTGTATTGGGTTTTGCCAATGACATGGTGGTGGTTTTAGTCAAGACAGGGCAGGATAAAGCTAGTGCAGGGCCTGTAGTACTACAGCTAAGGTTCAGCTTAGGCTCATTTGATTTTTGTTTTAAGCTTTGTGCAGCGGCTATGACTTCAATTTCAAATATTTATGTGTTGTATATCACATAGATACCACACTCCTATTAATTACCGTGTTAAAATAATAACCCCAATTGAAGGTGATAATTGGCTAAATTCGCTATAAACCTTTAACACCCAGTCATTCATAAAGTTGAAGGCAGTATGGTACTATAGTAATAGAGCTAGTGTAGAGTCACTGAATCAAGCAATTAGTGCGGGGCTATCGATATCATATGCCACTATTGTGACTGCGAGAAGCCAGCACTAAGTTAGGATAGACTATATTGTTTTCTGCTGCATGAGTAGTAATGTTTTGGACTTATTCATATATTTACTTTATGTATTCCTGTATTATCCTTCAGTTGTTTAAGTTTGATTGTTTTGTATATTGTAAGCTGAATTGATACATATAATGTTATACATTGACTGTATTTACTTTCAATTGGATAAACAGTAAAAATACTGCATTGGCTGAGAGTGTTGCCCCTTGTGTATATGAAGCTTTGAAATTGTTTTGTCAGGATTTTATGTTAGCCATGAGTAGTGCATCACAATTCAACTTTCAATCTTCTTTTTGTTCATTTATCAGTTACTTAATCTGACCAGAGATAATATACCATGAACAGCTATAAGATTAAGCAAAATTCAAAAGACACTTGAGATCCAGGTAATTGTCTCCTAATGTTGATATTATTTCCTGCTAACAGCTGTTAATGAGCTGGTGAAACAAATAAATACCATAATCACAGTTTTTGGAAACAATGTCTAACGATATCATGATCAAAATTGAAGTGCAAATAATCTTAGTAAATCATAACACAAACCTAATGGGTTGTTTGATTGATTGAATGATTGATTGTTGATTATGGTATGTGATCACTTACATTCTTTTATTTCAAGAGTTGAAAATAAAATCCTCATAATTAATCTGTGTTGATTCAGGAATTATTTGCTACTTCTTGAGGGTAAAGGTACTTAATAGGATAATCATGCATTGTAGTTTAGACAATTGAATAAAACACTTACTATTTTCACAATTGTTTCCACTGAATCCAGGAGGACAAAGACACAGACCAGTTAAATCGGAACAAACTCCTCCGTTAATACAAGGTTCACATGTATTATTACAGCCAGGTGGACTCCACATGTTCTCTGGACATTCTAAAATGTAAATGAGTGGAAAACATATCAGTAACATTGATGAATCAATTTGCAGAGATTAATTTTAGTGTTTACATTTTGCATTTCCTTGTTTTCATACATTTTGTTCTTCAGAAAGTATTGGAAATACCAAGGTTCTACAGTACAAATCTCTAACATACAACATGGTATCCTTGATTTATAACAAAGTTTTTTTTCTGATCAAATCTATTTAAACATACAAGATGATATCCTTGGTGTAATACAAAGCTCAAGATTCTACAGACCAACTCGTAAATTTCTTTTTGTTGGCAAGTTGATTCTTCACACCCTCAGTCTATAAAATCTGCCACACGGTTAACTCATCTACTTGTTATTGGGTATCTGTATGCTAAAAAGAGATTCATCTTGTGTTTCATCATGCTATGAGCAAGACATATACCACAAACACATGCATGCCCATACACACATGTCATTTGGATTGCATAGCTTAAGCAAATGTTATTATTTGTACCAAAAACTCAGTACTTGAAATATACACACTTAAAAAATGTTATCAGTCATGAAGATTTCAGTGAACTCAACAGCCGGTCTAAACTGATTGCACAAATATACATTTGTGTATATCAGTATCTCATCCCACACTACCTTCTTACTTATTGCGATCTTCCCTGCCTAAAGAAAAACAATCCTATAGTCCCCTGTTTTGGGCCAAAAACATGGGGATATTGAATATCTACCCTAGAGTTGATAATGCTAGCCATACTGAATGCCCCTGTGCATCTATTGATGACTAAACACACAGTGTACTATTTCAGTGGTCAAGCCAAATGTGGAGTGGGAGACAGCTAAAGGAGAGTTGACGTAAACAAAGGCTGTCAGAGGAATGACATAATTTGAAGCCGTTGGAAAGATGAGAAACCAAATATTGACCACCTTCGAATATTTGAGTGTATCGCATATGCTCATGCAGCCAAAGATGGGCACCATAAACTCAACTCAAAGGCAAGGATGTGGATTCTCCTGGGCTATATGGAACAGAAACAAAGGGGTCTTGGCTGTATGATCCTCAACTAACAGAGTCTTTTACAGTCAAGATGTTCAAGGAATTAAGCTATGTGGTCAAGAAGGAGCCCGATGAGCAAAAAGAAAAACAGTACATAATGATTCTTTCTTCTAGTGACAAATAACCATTTGCTGATGATGTACACTTACAGTTACGATGACCAAGAGGGTAAGAAGACAATCCCATCGTTATGGAGAATGGGTTGCCCTTTCAGACGATAAGTTGAACGAGCCAACAACTGTGACAGAAGCACTAATAAGCCCAGATGAGTCCGAATGGCAGAGTTTCATGGGCAAGGGTGATGAAACCTCAATATGACAATGATGTCTGGAAATTTGTGGAGTTGCCGATGGAACGAAGGGCAGCTGGCAACAAGTGGGTGTTCAAAGTAAAGGCTGGTACTGAGGGCTCAGTTTAACGGTACCAAGCTCAACTTGTGGCAAAAGGGTTCTCTGAGAAGTTTAGAATTGAGAATGATGAAACCTTTTGTCATCGATCAGGTTTGAATCACTTCAAACTGCATTAACCTTAACAGTGCAGAACGGACTGAAGCTGCATCAGATGGACATGAAAACTGCCTTCTTAAATGGCAGCCTCAAAGAGGTGTCTATGAAACAGCTAGAAGGTTATTCATCAATGGCCAAGAACACCTTCTCTGCAAACAATAGTATTTATTGCCTGAAGCAGTCACCCCAATTTTGGAATTCTGCACTACATAACAAACTGAGAACAATTGGTTTGGTGCAGACAAACAGTGATTCCTGCCTCTACATGTCCTCAGAAGGAGAAATGTTTGTCACTGCATTTTATGTTTAACAAATGTGGATCGGCCAACCGGAATATGCGAAAAGGTCTTACACAAATTTGGCAAGGAAATGTCAAAGTAGTTGCCAACACAGTCGCCAGCGCTGAGCTTGTGGTAGCAAAAGATGACTGTTATAGTGTAGATCAAGGACTGTACTAATCTGCAGTGGGCAGTTTGCTGTACCTATCAACTATGACAAGACCAAACATAACCTATGCATGAGCAGTGTGGCAAGGTTCATAGTCAATCCAACCCAGCAGCACTTTACTGTCATCAAACGTATTATGCATTTTCTTGAAGGTATCCTAAACTTTGCTCTAATGTACAGCAAAGATGGCTCAAAGACTTCATTGGATACTCAGATGCTGACTGGGCAGGAGATATTGATGACCACATGTCAACCTCAGGTTATTTGTTCCAGATGAGTGGAACTGCAGTCAGTTGGAAGAGCAGACAGCAACGAGTGTTGCACTCTCTACTGCGGAAGCCGAATACATGGCATTGGTGAGTGCTGCATAAGAAACACTTTGGTTGCAGAGACTAAACACCTATTTAAAAAGTGAATCTACCTCTGCTACTGTCATCTTTGAATATAACTAGTCTTCCTTTCACATGGTGAAAAATCCATAGTTAATCCATGGAATAGCCAAGCACGTAGAATACCATTTTATCCGCCAATAAGACCAGAGCGCAAACATGAAGCTTGAATATTGCAGAACAGAAGAGACCGTGGTGGATATTCTCACAAAAGAATTGCAAGGGGACAAATATAAACAGCTGAGAAAGGTTTGTGAAGTCAAAAAATTGACTGGAAATTACGCCTGCAAGTGTAAAACTGCAAATATGACATCAGCAGTAAACACTGACTAGCAAGATCATTCGCTCATCCATTTGAAGAGTTTGGAAGGAGTTTGAATCTGGTTAAACGTGTATAGTACGTGGTAATGATAGTGGTATGGAGTGCGTTGAATACAGTGAGCTATGATTGAATATTGCGGGGCAGTGGTGTACAGAGTAGTACTTAATTAGTACAGCACATATGTGGCAGTGGCAAATGGGAAAATGTAAACAGCTGACCTTTTCACCCTTGCGCTAAGTATGTTAATCTCACAAGCGGACTTAATACGAAACTCATTCGTTCTTAAATGTAAACAAGGCCTTGTTTTCACACCTAAGACTTGCAATAAAAAAGAAAATTAGTTAAACCTATTTCATAAGGGACCATTGCCAAATCTAATCGCTGTCATGAAGGCGTGTGCTCACAAGGCTTATGTTCACTTCTCCAGCTTGGTTGAACTTGAGTGATCAGCTCTCAGCTGAGAATAAGATTTAATTATGGGGGGGGGGGTGGGGGGGATCTATGACATGGTTGGTGTGGACAATGAACTTCGTTATAGGGACCAAGATGAATAACATTTTGTTTTGAATAATGATTAAGCTTCACAGGTAACTTTTTCTGGGCTAAAGCTATCAGGCATCAACAATCGATTCAAGTGTATTTTGTTTGTATGACTATCGTGTCGAATTTGTGCACAGTTTTGTATAGGCTATTTGTAATGCAGTATGCCAGTAGGCTTAGGGTTACCATATTTGTTTTTGAAAAAACAGGACACTGATCCGCGTCCTACACTGATCCGCGTCCTGGAAGAGGGGTCTAAGGGGAGGGGAGGGATTTTCATTTTTTCAAAGGTGCCTAGATGCAAAATGGTGCAGTCTAAATCACTCTAATAGGGACTCAGGGAGGTCCCCAACTTGAGTGAGTTATGGTTTGGCTCCAAGTCTAGTAAACAATTAACAGGAAGTGTACTGTGCCACAGGGCAGATTGGAGTCCAAAAAATCTCCTCTGAATTTATGCACCTATGCATACTTCTCTGAGGATCTGATTTTCTTCAACAAGGAAGGAGTAGCCAACAAATGCTTATGGAAATCCGAACATGTCATGTCGCTGAAGTTGTACTTGGCGATGACGATGGCCCTGACGGAGTCGATGCTCAGCCGGTTTCTTTCCTTGGTCAACTGAGACTGAATCAGCGAGAAGACCCTCTCCACGTACCCTGACGTACATGTATGTTCATCTCAGCCGCCGATGTTCAATCACAGATTCACAACACTTCATACTTTGGATTGGCGCGCGTGATACTCTACCTAAAACTGACATTATGTTAGATAGGGCAATACTCATAATTACGGTGTGTTCACGCTATTGACTGCGTTCTACTATACTTTGTGAGAGCCCGCCTGCGTGCAGGAAAGTGGTGTGTGTCTCTACTGCTGTCCGTATATGGTAGGTAGCAGCAGTGGCGGAGCGTCCATACAGTTAGGGGGCGGATGCCCCCCCCCCCCTGATGGACTCAAATGGACTGCTGGCGCCCTTTTCAGCTTTTTACCACTTTTTACCACTTTTTAATTATTCGTGATTATTGACTTATTTATTGCGCTCTCATCTACGCATTTGTTGGCGATGACACCTATTTATTCTTCGTTTATCTGCAAATTAGCAAGGCCATGAAAGGGTCATTTCCGGCGATCTAGGGAGTATCTTTACTCAAACATTTTTTGTACGCTCCGCGCCAACCTATTGTGACGCTCCGCTTAGATAGTGTCGAAAGCGCCCCTACAGACCATTCTCGCCCCCCTTTAGTTGGAAATCATTTGCTCGTGACTCGTGAGGCTAAATTAGGGAAAACCTGTTAATTCCTGTGTGAAATTCATGAAATCCGGATATTATTGCCAAATTGGAAAATCCACCCGGACGCCCCCGTAAGTCACGAAAAACCGGACATGTCCGGGTAAAACCGGACGTCTGGTATAAGCCTAAGTAGGCTTAGTGTATATGCCTGTATACAGTCAAGTATAGGTCGGCATTTGGAAGTTGTATCTATTTTGTACAGTCAAGTAACATGGTAGTAGTTCTAAGGTCCCTGGTGACTTGATAAATATTTTTGTAATAGCCTAAGTGACTGATGGATGATCACCAAAGATCATGACTGATATCAAATAAATCACTTAAATCAGGATATCAGTGACTACAAAAACAGCGGTTGTTAATAATGTTGTTTTCTTAATTATTTCAAACAGAAGAATTGACAACGTTAACAAGCACCAGACACTGCCAAAACCAATGCGTTTTGTACGTGTGCAAATAACAATATGATTTACACACTGACAGTATTCGTGGAAGAAAACGTGGATAGCATTTTGAACTTGTTGGAGGTTGAATTTCGACATTGGTCAGACCACTGATTACTATAGAAAATGAGATGGTTGGACTACAGGAGTAAATATACGATGTTCTCTCCGCCGACCGTGCCAAAAAATAAAAGGAGTCTGTTTTCTAGGAGCCGAGGCTAGGCTAGTAGATTGTCATTATAGTAGTGTTCAAGTTATGTTTGCTGTTCCAACGGCGGAACAAGTTACAGTAAAGGAACTTATTTTTATTCTACTACTGCTTGCATCATGAGATTTTATGTTAACTTAGTGATTAATGTGCATCGCAGATGGCAAATGACCCTCTGTGATATTTATGTTTGTATATATGTTCACATGTTTAGGTTATACCCAGACTGGCACGTGTATTGTGAGCTTTGGAGCCTATCGGGTTATATTACACTTAGGCTGTATGTGTTAGTGACTGTAGGGGTGTTCGCTAATAGCGCCCTCAGATAGTTCTCACCGAAGCATTGTTTTAAAATGGCCACGCCCATGTGTCGCTAAACGTAATTGTTGCACACATAACAGTGTAGGCGTTGGTACTTACTTGTTTCCCACCGGATCTTAGTAAAATGTTTCAGTAATGTTTAGGATAAGTTGAAATGAACCAAATGTTTATTCAAATACTGAGCTGCCATTTATATTAGGGGAAAATCCCCATATGTTTGGTAATACAGTTGGAAACAAAAGTTAGGGTAATTTGAAAGTGAGCCCCCAGTGGTGTTCCATTTGATACATATGTCAAAGGGTAAACTGCTCCTGTATTGTTTGTATTTTCCAGTTATCATTTTGTCCGAGGAACATCACCTAGATATTTCTAAGATCAATTTTAGCTCACTTAGCCAACTTAAAGTAGCCTTCCAAATTCTATCTAATAAATTAAAGAAGTGTTACCTATGATGAATGGTGAGGCTATACTGCTTCTTATACCTTTAGAAATTATTCAAGTGGTTTTCTTCTTTTCTTCTTTTACATTTAGAGCTCGCTAGAGGGGAGAGTTAATACACTGCTTGCCAAGTAAACCAATCTTTGACTGGTCATTTGTGTCATCCTATATCTCCCCCATGGGTGTCACCACACCGACAACCTTACCACTCCCAGCTTTACATATGTATAACCAGTCACACGCTTTAAAAAAGAAAGAAAGAAAGATGGATCGAGTTCATAACATTGGCACGGAACTGAGATCGTTTCGAAAACGAGACTCTGGACTAAACCTTGTTTTGTGCACAGCTATATGGTAGCCTATTATACACTATAAGTATTCATTTGCACTGTAAAAGTAACGTTAACAAGAGAAAAAATCGAGTCAATGATTATTTTCACAGTAAGCTGTAACTAGTTTAATCTGTGATGTGGTGTTCTCTGTATTGGTGATTTTTGTTTCGAATTTGTAATATATTAATTTGAAATATATAGTGAGATATAGAAAAGTTTTGTAAACCTGTGGCATGGGGGGCTCAATGCATGGATGTAACGGTTGTTAGTTTAGTTTTTAGTTTAGTAGAAAAAAGGATCAGGAGGGACATTTAAGTCCCCATCAAGGACCCTATAGAGAGAGAGAGAAAAACTGAAGACACAAACACTCAGACCCGATTACAATTCTTAAAGTGCTTGTCCAGAGCATTCTTAAACCCATTGACACTACTTGCAAGTACAACTTTCTCAGGCAAACCATTCCACTCATTCACCACCCTATTAGAAAAAAGTTATGCCGAATATTAAACCTACTATGTGACTTTTGGAGTTTAAGACAATGACCTCTGGTACAACTACTGTTAGCAAACATGAAAAAGTCGGTAAAGGATAAATTGTCGAAACCATACACAATCTTGAAAACCTGGATCAAGTCCCCACGTAACCTCCTAAGCTCCAGTGTGGTGAGATTCAACAGTTGTAACAGCTTATAATAAGGAACACTCTTTAAGGAACTAATCATCCTAGTAGCCCTCCTCTGGACCTTTTCAAGTACTTCTTTATCCTTAGCAAAATATGGGTTCCAAGCCTGCAAAGCATACTCCAGATGAAGCCTAACGAACTGCTTATAGAGCCTAACTAAGATGTCCTCTTTCAGAAAACTGAAGTTCCTCTTGATCATACCTAAAACCCTATTACCTCTTTTAGCAGCTTCAAAACAATGTTTAGAAGGTTGCAGAGATGAGTCAATGTAGATACCTAGGTCTCTTTCAACAGAGACCTCCTGTAACTCCACACCATTAAGATTGTATGTAAACTTTTGGTTACTACTACCAATGTGCAGTACCTTGCGTTTATCAATATTAAAAAGCATTTGCCACCCCTGAGACCAGGAAAAAATCTTATCCAAATCCGTTTGAAACTTCTCAGAATCGCTTTTGGAAGAGACCTCATGCATCGCAGCATCAGAGACTAAGCATTCTACCTTCAGCTGATGAATTTTAAACTTGGCCAACAGAGATTCAGATTTAGTCCTCCTAAACAACTTCCACATTCTACGTTTTTGCCTAATTGCACATCTAAACTTTCTTATTCATCCAGTGAGGCATACTGCTTTTACAACGACGATTCTTCCACGGAACATGATTTTCCATAATGACCTTTAATTTATCAGCTAAACAAATCCAAGACTGAGAAGCACTCATATCTCTAAACAAATTAATCCAATCTGTACCCTTTAGTAAAGTTTCAATTGCCTCTGTATCTGATCTCGAAAAATCAGGGACTATTTCCTTGCTAACAGAATTTACGACTTTGCAAACAACATCAAAAGCTAGTATATCATGATCACTAGTTCCTAGTCTTCCTAGACCCGTCAAATCAACAACATTGCTTGGATCAGAACTCAAAACAAGATCCAGGATGTTATCCCCCCTAGTAGGGAAAGTAACATGTTGATGTAAAAAGCAATCTTCCACAACATCTAGAAAGTAACTACCCTTCCTACTACTGGAACCATCTATCCAATTAATGTCAGGAAAATTAAAGTCGCCCATTATAACAACATCACCTTTAGCAGCCTTTCTAATTGAATCAAACAGCACGACATCATTATCATCGCTGCTGTTAGGAGAACGGTAAACAACACCAACAGTGATAACATCACTGGACCTCTTGGAGTTGTCTGTAGACAACTCGCACCAGACAGAATTAACAAAAGACCCTTGCAACTGAGATTTCTCAACACTTACAATGTCATCCCTAACATATAGTTGCAACGATCTACGATTCTGAAGCCTAGGCTAGGCCAAAAATTATCATGTAACCATGACATTGATCCGACCTTTCCTTAGCCTATTCAATTCTGAATGGTTCCACCCATATGGTGCCTTAACGTACTGTTCATTTTTTTTTTTAAAGAGACTACCACTCAATCGCAAACAAAAGCCTAAATCAGCAAGGCCTATTGTAACCCTAATGCAAGGATACTAGCAACCACTGCTGACTGTGGAAGCACTCTAAACCTGCAAGCAGACTCAAGCTCCGCCCACTCTGCATATTACTGAGAGAGAGCCAGTAGAGCTGTGGTCATGCTTAACTGATTTCAATGAATAGACAATAGACCCTCACACGCGATTAGATTTAGCAATGGTTCCTAAAGAGATTTATAATTTGAGCTCAATCATACATATGACTAAAAACTTGAAAGCCAATGACCCATTGCAACCACAAGACATGTTGCCATTTATATTTCAATCTTAACCCAAAATTCCTTTCTTCACTTGCAATTTTGTTCTTTCTTGTTTTCATACATTTTGTTCTTCATAAAGTATTGGAAATACAAAGGTTCTACAGTACAAATCTTTAACATACAACATGGTACTGTATCTTTGATTTATTACACAGTTTTTGCTAATCAAATCTATTTAAACATACAACATGCTATCCTTGATGTAATTACAAAGTCTCTACTTACCAAATCTATTAAAACATACAAGCAGCCGTGTAGCGAGGAATTTGCCAAGGAAGGGGCGAAGCCTGTAGGCAAACTATCTAAGCTTAGTGCCACTATGGCTAACCATTGTTATTTGTACCAAAAAGTCAGTGCATGAAATATGAACACTTAAAGAATGTTATCAGTCATGAAGATTTCAGTAAACTCAGCAGCCCGTCTTAACTGATTGCACAGATATACATTTGTGTATATCAGTATCTCATCCCACACTACATTTTTACACATTACGATCTTCCCTGCCTAAAGCAAATACCATCCTAGTCCCCTGTTTTGGGCCAAAAACAGTCAAGATTGAATATCTACCCTGCAGTTAGAATGCTAGCCATACTGAATGCTACTCTGCACAAGTTCATGATTAAACACAAAGTGTACTATCTCAGTGGTCAAGCCAAATTTGTTTTTACACAGGAAAGTAGAAGATCGAGCACTTGTGTTTACGATCGTATGATGAATCCTAGGCCTTGTTCACACTTAAGAACGCACTCGTACCTCAAGTCCGCAGGGACGATTATAATTCCCTTAGTGTGAATGCTCGTGTACTCTTACTTCAAGCCCGCGTGCACTCTTAAGAATACTCCTCCTTTCAGGGTTTCTTCAATCCCTCTTGCGTCCTTAATAATTGTAATGTGAACGGTCACGGACTTACAGTACCGCTCACGTATAACTCCGCGTAGACGTATACTCTACGTTTATCTACGCGATTATAAGAGATTATACTTTGTTATACGTTTCTGTACGCAACTTTCTACGCGGTGTCTACGCGGCGTCTACGCCGTGTCTACGCGGCTTAGGGCTTCGCTCTAGTGCCCCTGAATAGGGATTATACGCGCG
>KN882718.1:78271-92272 GCA_000934455.1 Apostichopus parvimensis
AGGGGTGAAATAAGTATAGTCAAGTATAAGTTTAGGGTTAGTTGTGTGACGGTGTTCCGTGACCCGTGTGACGGTGTGACGTGACGGTGTGACGGTGTGAAGGCGTTTGCAATAAATGGCCTTGTGTCGTCATCGACTTTATTCCATGTGCTGAATTAAGAAAAAGACGATTTAGTACAGACTATATAGTCAGCCAGCAGTGAAATTTAAAACGTTTCATGCGCACATCTCAACAGGAAACAATGGTATTCTGATTTTTTGTGCAAGTAAAGACCCGCAGGACATATACGCATATTTCTTAAAGGTATTGCGTTAATTAGCTAGTGGGAAAATTGAACTTAATGTTTGTAAAAAAGAATAAAACAAAATAATCGAAAGTTTAGTGAGAGAATCTGGAGAGATTTAAAAGTTAGATAAGAAAGAAGACAATAAGTATAGATCAAGCGTAAAATGACTAAAATCAGTTTTAAAAAAATATATAAAATTCATTCGTTCTCAAGTAAGTAAGTAAATATATATAAGAGACTAGAGCCTCCAACATTAATCCTCCATGCACTCACTCTAGAATTTACCCATTAGCATTATCATCATATAGTTGAACGGTTCCTTGGCAACAAATGGTTCTTAAATCGCTTTGCAGATCATGAAAGAAAGAGTATATCGTTTATCCATGATTATACCCCCCCCCCCAAAAAAAAATACATTTTTCACTTTAATAGCCTATTATTATCCCAGAAAATTACAGTGTAACACGACTATGTTACATCTTTACCTGCGTCAGAACACGCGCTATACCTCTACTCATCATATCGAAGAAATAAGGGTGTATTAGATAATGTATAGTTGTCATATAGCTAGGAAAATTACCATCCATTGTATCCAGTTGAAAGCTAAAGAACAAGAAACGTTGAAACAATCTCAAGTGTTTCGGCTGTTTTCAGCATTCCGTGTAGATATGGTCTGTTGAATCGATAACAATGTATAGCACCAGCCTAACAGTAGAGCTATAGAATGTTGCATATAGCATATTGCATATAATAAATAGCATCAAATCAGAATAACGCGATAGCATTTGCAGAGTCAGCACAAAGCAGTGTTACAGTATCACTAACATATAGCAGTGGCTGCAGTGTAGCAATTGTATACGGCATCGGTAACACCAGACAGAGGGTGGAGAGCCAGTTCGCCACCACCCGGGGGGGGGGGGCAATGGACAATCGTGTAACATGACCATCTTTTTGTACTCTTCTTTTTTGTTTCCTTCAGTATGCTAGGAAGATGAGAATAAATTATTCTTCATCCTCCACTATCATCACGCGAGCCCCTTACACTCTTTCCGTGTCCTCTACTAGATAATGAGCACCAGAGCTGTATTCCCCACCCGTCGCCCCCCCCATTCCCGACCCCTTCTCGGAGGACTGTGTATCACAGCAGAAACAGCACATAACAGGTGCAGCAACGTGTCAAGAAACGTTTCTCCATAGCAACTACAGCGCGCGGCAGTTGAGTATAGCAACTCAGTATAGTAACAGTAGCAGTTTGTATGAAAAACAGCAGGATAACATATGTAACATACACTATACCTACATCTGTTGTAGGAGTGTAGCAGTTTAACTAACATTATAACACGAGCATTGAAGCAGTGTAGCACGCAGTTTTTATAGCAGTGTATAGCCCTAGACCCAGTTCGGAAGATTATACTATAGCCTCAACAATCTCCTGAATAATGTCCATTAACTTACCAGTGTTCACTTGTGCGATCGATAACGCCACAACTGACGTCACAAGTGCCAATAGCAGGAACTGTTGCATGGTTCTTCCACTGTTGTCTGTCTGTTTGTAATGAACAAGAAATACAAACTCGTCAACATATTTTTATTTTGCTATGCTTTCATATTTTACCTTTACCTATAGCACTTCGGTTGATTAATATATCATATATCGCTGCGCGCAGTGACGCAGTTCATGCGTTTCAAACTATATATAGTTATAACATTACAAAGGCATTCGCGTAAGATATGTTATTAATGTGACATTGTTAAACTAATACACATAAAGGTCATCTTACCATTTCATTGACTTTACTCGTATACTCACAAGGATTTATCACTCAGTTTACTCAAGTAGTTTCCAATGGTAAACACGATTTGGAAATCCTATCCAAAACTGAGGCAGTGAACTATTCTTCGTCGATTCATGCTTAACTGGACCCTTTATTGAAGCCGAACATGTGCGTTGATATAGTATATTTTATTACTCATTAACACACAAACAAGCCAAACAAAAACAAAAAACACACACACATACAAGAACGGAAACGAAAATAAGCAATAATTATTGAAGAGAAAGAACATTCATCATATTTGGAAACATTTTCAAGGGTGAATGCAATGAAATGATTTGTTTGCAAGAAGAAAATATTAAAATATTGGACTAAAAACTAGTTATTGAGTTCACTTCATAATTTCATTAAAGGTTTACTCCGGTTACAGCAAATATAAAAATTATATTAAAGAGAAAATATTCCACTCTGTTGGTTGAAAAAAAAACCATCTCGGTATATCTTGGTTTACTATATGGTTGTTTTTATGAATCCAATTGTGACTGACTTAACCTTCAATTACGCCAAAAGTGGATCACAGTATGTTATGTTTGTCTATGATGTCATTAGAGCAGTTATGCCAAAAGCTTTACTTACGCTATTATCTTCTCTCTTTTGTTTCAAGGGGAGGAGGGGGGAGCTGGGGGGGGGGGCTTTATCCTTGACACGTGATAATTTTGGAATGTTGGCGTAGTTGTTAATGTAACCCTTTTGTAGAAATATTCTTTCCTTCTTTTAAAAAAATGATTAAAATAATAATATATTTTAGAAAGAAGACAGTTATAAGGTCAAACTTTCCATTATTACATAATTCAATCTTCAAAACGAGGCAAAGTATAAGACAAACACACTCTACAAAAAAAAGTGGGAAAAAATATGAAATGGTATTCCCACCCGACAGTTAGCTATATGACAACATCGAAAGAGTTTTATGAAGACTGAATTTTTGAACTTTTGAAGTTTTAATTTTTCGTTGTTGTAAAAGATGCTACTTAGCGAGCTCTTCCTTGATCACTTTAAGCATTGTAATTGAGCCTGAGTATTTGTGTCTTCAGTTTTTTCTCTCTCCTATTGGGTCCTTGATGGGGACTCGAGTGTCCCTCCTGATCCTTTTGTTCTACTAAACTAAACTAAACTATACTATCATCAGTATTTCACCATAAGTGCGACCCATTGACTCATCACTCCGCTTCCGGTTACATTTCTGAAGGTTCCAATTGGACAGTGAGATATGACGTCATGCTCATGATGAAATTGCATGATGTTTTATTGTTGTGGATTCTTTCTTTCTGTCTTTTGTCTTTTTCTTATTGTGTTATTTTTACCCGGAGCATAATTGTGTTTTCATAACCAAAGTATTTGTTATCTTTAATCATTTGTTGTAAAATCAACGGGAATTGTGTCAAATAATAACAAAATGACATCAATTTACGGAGTAATAATAAAGGACGCGTGGCTTGAATACAGGTCTATTTATAAGAGAAAGATCGTTGAAAAGTCAAAGTTATACGGATATAATGAAAGATCAATATATACTGTTTGAAAAGAAAAGAAAACTACCCATCTTGAGATAACCTTTAAGCATGCCCACATTGGAAAAGGTAAGTCAATATGAGTATAATGAATTCCTTGAAAATATATATAAAAGTGAGTTAAACGTTCAAAGGATGATATATGGAGCTAAATTCAGGACATTATGTGACATTTCAGTAATAAAAACGCCCTTAGTTTGTTTTTCCTTGTCTTCGATTTATGGGTTCCTTTTCTCATTTGTAAGAAGTTTTTTGAAGAGCTTATAGATTATTCACCTAATAGACAAATTTAAAGGCCTATGTAGCAGTTCTTAAATCCAGGGGTGGGGGAGGGGTGTCAGGATATGGAGGTATAACCCAGGGGCAAGGGAAAACGTGATAAAGAATTGGACTATTCTCATGTTAATCAGATACGTTGGGAAATGTAGAAGAACTGGCGGAAGTCATTTTGCCTAGCCAAAAAAAAGATGCGCGCATAAATAATTGTTAATGATCAAAAGTAGTTATTAGCACAGCTGTGCGCTAAGAACTATAATTTGTAGTCCAAAAAAAATGCTCAAGCATCCATCATTTGATGTATAATTATATTATTTCTGGAGGAGTATACCCTACCCCTCTTACATGGGAGTCGACCAGGTTCACACTCCTCCTTTTATAAACTCCTTTACCCGCCCCTGATATATGACAAAAGTGCATGCAATGTATAAGAAGGAAAACCTTGTGGAAACATTCACATGATCAAAATTCACATCCCCTCCCCTTCCCCCTCCCCCTCCCCCTGTGTTTGTGCAAAGTGTCGTTTGGTCAAAGTGAGCTTTGCTTTTATTTTACTTTGGTGACAGTAATTGTCCAAAAAAATGTGAATTCGCCTGTTGACTTCTTTACACGATTTTTAAGCTTTTCAAAGTTTGACATTAAACACAATTTTACTTATATCACAAATTAATGAGATCTTATAGAATATACATATTTTCAGCCTATGTAAGTATAGACAAATAACTACGGTCCACAAAACTGATAGAACTATCGGATTAAAAACTAAACCATACTGGCTCGATAACATGAGAACCATTAGTTAATAGAATATAAAGAGAAGGCGGGAATTATGTGCGTCGAGATAAGATAATTTAT
This sequence comes from Apostichopus parvimensis, assembly GCA_000934455.1. Lineage (NCBI taxonomy): Eukaryota > Metazoa > Echinodermata > Holothuroidea > Aspidochirotida > Stichopodidae > Apostichopus > Apostichopus parvimensis. Next base: position 83,036 of record KN882718.1, read on the forward strand.
TTATGTTATGAAATGATAATGCACTTTTTAATGGTGAAAATTAATTTCCAGGAGAATTCAGAATTTGCAAGAACATTTCTGCATTTTTGTATTTTGTATTTTTTTTAAGGGGGGAGAGGGGGGGGGGGTGGAGTTTTTAGTATACGTTCAACTATGTGTGCTGATGAATTTAATAACCTACCCAGCATCAGCAGATTAAACGTTCCATTAACCTGTCAACAGGCACAATCAGAAAATTGATGTTGATGAAATGTTATCATCAAAGGTTACTTTCAAGGTGCTGTAAGTGGATATATTTGTATGATTTTCTTTTTTACAAACCTACAAACAAAGGAATCTACTCTGTATCTTAATGATGTCTTTGCGTTTTGGTCACCCACCTTACCCCCCCCCCTCCCCCCTCTCTCTCTCTCTCTTACGTCCTATTTGTATACATGGTGGGTCAACTTAGAAACAGGGCAAATGTCATATTGTATACTTTGCCTTAAACATGGGAACACCATCACTGTATGATGATACATTGCGTGGCTATACATAATATATTGGCCTACTGATAATGATTACGTTGGGGACTATGAGTCTGCGGCATTTATTTAAAAAAATTCATTGGTTTAAACCAAATTCTTGATTAATTGATGTCGTTTGAATAAAGAATGGGTTTCATGCCTACAAAAGCCTTTAATAATGATCTCTATGTCAACAATTGCCCGGTGATCTTTCTTGCTTCCGTTTATGATTTATATTTTTTTAACTGGATCGTAAAGGAAGAGGTTCCAATATGACAGGTTTCAATTTGAGGTTCCAGGTTCCAAGGTTCCAAGGTTACAAGGTTCCAAGGATCCAAGGTTCCAAGGTTGAGGTTCCAGGTTCCAATTTGACCTAAAGATAATTCGTAAATCTCGTCAAGGAGATATTATCCTAGGATTCGATCGTCTTTGAAAAATAGTTTTGATACCGACAGACACTATATATACAAACAATAATCTCTTTGGTAAAACTGAAATATTAATATCACGTTGCGAAAATGCGAATACTAATTGACATACTTTTTGTAGGGAATTTCATTGAATGAATGAGGGAATTTAACTGGTCAGTCATCTAGGCATAAAGATATAAAATGTTTCTAATATTAATGTGATTTTCTTTACTTGAAAATCTGGATCAACATTCGCATCAGGATAAATTCGCATTAGGATAAATACATCTGGAGTGTTAGCTCAGTGGTTAACGCCGGTGCCTTTCAATCATAAGGTCCCGAGTTCGAGTCACTCCAAGATTAGTGTATGTCGTCCAGGTACAGAGTTGTTGACAATTAACAATTCATAATCATGGACGTTAAATATGAATCTTAGAGACTGGCTTCGGTCAGCTTGCGGCTTTGATAAGCCAATGAGGCTTCTTCGCGAGTTCCTGCTTGCAGGAGGATCTAAAATACATACATACATACATACATACATACATACATACATACATACATACACGGTAAGATCGTATATTTGGGAATTATGCGCCAAATTCACAACGTGCTAGATAATCTTTTTTAATGGAAATGTTTTGGATGGATAAAAGATGAGAGCAATCCTCTTTAAATTAACATGCAGTCTACTTCATGACGTCATCAGTTATGTTTAGTGGATGATTCACATTGATATTTAGGATGGACGTGAATTTGAAACAAACAGGTATGATGCATGATATGTAGATGCATAAATGATAAGAATTATGAAATCCTGTATAGATTCCCTGGACTGTTTTTATTCTCAAGTCTTAGCCAACAAAGGAGAGGAAACAACAAGTAGTGGGGGGGGGGGGATACATGCATAGTATAAGTATACATTTCAGGGGGACGGTGGGGGTCGGGAGGGGGTGCTAGGGTTATAAAGAAACACATACAATTCGCCTGCATGCAGTGACATGACAAAGTCTTTATGTGGTTTTCAATTCGACAAGAATGCTTAGGTTTGTATATGAGATACATATACTTGCGGGTTTGTATTGAATTAAGTCACTTATTTTTGTTGTTTTCTTTTCTTCATTCATCTCTCGTTTTGAGAAATAATTATTTTTTGGTAATTTAAAAAAAAAAGAAGTTCCTTAACATCAGGAAACGTCGGAGTGATAAAGGAAGCGCGACGCTTGTTTAGAAATAAAGCGTATGGTTTATTACAGTAGAAATCAGAAAATAATCTGCAATAAATAAATAAAAGTCAAACATTTTTTCTATGTTAAATGAAGCAAACATGTAATTATCAAAATAAAAACTGCAGTTATCTACCAAAAAATAAATAAACAATGTTAAATAAAAACGAATATAAGCAAAATAAACAACGGCAAATGACTGGGAATTAGTTATGAAAAATCTTGGAGACAGCAGTGAAATTCTTGGCTATATAGAACGGTATAACTGTTGCATCAAGTTTAGAGGTATAGTGTGTCGTACCAACTGAACTAGATGGTGATGGTGATCCCCATAGAGCTAATAATCCTCCGTCCACCTCCAGGACCCTCCCATAGTGAAAAAAATATAGAACTGTGAAATTTTTAGTTTTACTTTTATATCTGGTGAGACTGATGGTAAAGGATTGAAAGGTTGAATTGTTCCATCTCTTATAAACGAAGTATAAAAAAATTAAAAAATTCTATTCATGACTTTTTATTTTATTTTTCAGATTTATGATACCGACTTGTCTTTTTATATCTATCAGGAAATTTTAACAAATTTCTAACAAATCCGTGATACAAATTAGTGAAATTGGAAATAAGTAATAATCATAGTATTTTGTTATCAAGTAATTTTCTGCCGATCTTTGTCAGGATTTCTTCACTGGTTTTATAGAGGAGCCTCGGCGTTTCGATCCCAGCCGAATCGCGTTCAGAGGAAAATTGTTCGCCTCATGAGGACGATCCTGCTATAGGATGGAAATGTCAGGCTTGTTGTAATATTACGTAACTACAACAGCGTTTTGCAGTAGATAGGCAGTCGGTCAACAGTTTTGTTCTCTGCTTCACTTCACATCTTTACATACACAATATTTTCTTCAAATTATCTAGTCTAATAATTTACACGCGTAGGCTTTATATTGTTTGGGTTAAGTCATCCCACAATATGTATGTATGATTGGTCAATATTTTAGGGCAGAATTTAAGTCTTCGATGCCACACTTCAGGAAAAAGGAATGAGAAAAACAACAACAAAAACAACATAGAATGTTGATAATGTTGTTAGCTATTCCAGTTTTTAAGATATTCAACTTTTAAAATATGCTTAATCTTAGGAATGCTGCTTTAATGTTATATTGGTAAATGAAGTCGTCCCCTAAATGAAGGCCTATAATTTGTAAAGGCTATAATCTAATTGTTGTACAAATAATGCTCATAACTCAACCACAATATGTTCCTTCATTCAGATACACAACGGAACATCATTAAATGACATTCAACAACATTAGTTACAGTCAATTATCAACACATTATAAATGTGTTATTTGAGGTTAATAATATCCTATCGACAAAAAAAAAATGATATAGAAATATACCCTCGGCTGTTTTTCGTTTTGTTTTTTGGTCTTTAACATATCAAAATTTAATTTATAGCAACTTTTCGGGAAATTACTCTTCTGTAAATCATAGGGTGTTGTTGAAGTTCACTAGATAAGTTTCACCGGGGATGTTAACTTTTTTATGCTATTACAAAGGATTGCTAAATGAAACAATTAAAAATAGTTATTCCAAGAAAATCGCATAACAAGGACGAATAAATAATGCATAAACCTCAAACGTTTGCCAATCATTCGACAAATCATTTAAATTTAATGCTTGTTACACACAATGTTTTCCTTGTTCTTTTTCCTTTCTTGGATTAAACGGGTAACGATTCGCTAACTTATAGCATTAAAGTTTGGAACCACAGAATTGGCCAATTGGTTAACTTAACTAACAGATGAGTAAAACGCGCATATTTTCTGTAGCCCGCGAGACAGTTCTCAAAACTCTATTAATGCCGATCTCTAAACCTTATATTGAAACAAATGTTTTTTAGCGAACCAAACGGAATCGATTTATTTTATCACTGAAAACTCAAAAAGGGTGAGGGCATGAAATGTGCATAATTGGGGTAGTCTACATAAAGGGCCAATGCTAAGCGTAATATAATACCCAACGCAATAGATGGACACTGCGCATGCAGACAATACATTTCCAACAGATATAATGTAACATGTCCAGTTTTTGTCATGGGAGGTATATAGGAACATCCCATCCGCGGAACACGGAGGGCAAAACCTGAATGTGGTACGCAAGATTATTTTCATGCCAATTTCCTGGATTAAGGAGTACAACAAATTATTATATGTGAAATATTACTTCGCTTGGTAAGCGTGCATGCCGCCATATCAAAAGCCAATACCACTAAAAGACTTTTAATATATGAATTGACATTATAACCAAGTTAACATCCTAATTTATTATGAGCTGATCATATACATGGCTTCAAAGGGTGTAAAATTAATGCGCTATAACGATCCTTATACGCAATTACTGGAAGTAAAGAAGAATTACCCTATCACTTACTCCTGCAGTACGTTGTTAGAGTTGACAGATATTTAATCTGGAAATTTGCACGTTCCATTTCCCTCTGTCACGATGGGTACAGAGCGGGTACCTCTGGCAATCGGTTGTACTCCTTTCATTTCAACAACTAAACATGAAACTAACGGATAATTCACGTATCTATTACATTATTCCGTTATGAATATAGTGTTTTTTTCCCTTGAAAAAAGGTGTTATAATTCACTGATAATTAGCCAGTTCTATATATATATATATATATATATACATGCTGAGAAATATAGATAGATTAGTTATTGGACAGAAAAATTAAACATGGAACAAAATAAATACAATCGAATCTCGAATCAAGAAAGATTGCTGGATTCCCAAATGAGTAAAATAATGTGATATAAAATTCGAACAGAATGTTGCCATTTGAAATAACAGAAGCCAGAAGAAAATAAGAAGGGAAAAAAAGAAGAGAAATATGAACAGTCTTTGTCCTATTGTACAAAGTTGCTTTCAAATATCTTACCTAAGCCCGATCCACTTTCTGTCAAAAATTTGAAACAAATCTGGGAACTCCAGTCAAACACGCAGATTAAGATTGATTAAAGGCAACTCGGTATAAGCAATGTGATGTTCCGAACAGTGCGTGATAGAGTATTCCAAACTTTGAATACATCAGCTTTTTAATTGTCCGAAGATACTCTGTGACGTCATTCGTCGAAATACGCCGCAACCATGGAGTTTGATATAATTGGAAATGAAGTTGTATGCCGGATATATTGCATAGTATCAAAAGTAGACAATATGTAGGTTTTGTGTGAAAATATGGAAATCAGAATAGAAATGTATTTCCGAGAGATGCATATAGAAAAGATGATTTTTTTTTCGAAACTTAAAGGAGAAGTTTGGGTGAGACTTTGCCACAATGTGGTTTTACTATACTATATTTATATGAATCCCAAAAGGACGAAACCGGTCGTGAAGTTGAATTTTTCTGGTGTGTACATCTTTATAAATTTAATATATATCTGTCATACCTGCACTTGCTACACATTCATATCTTATTTACGGCTTGGCTTGTCAATGAAAAGTGGTAATTCTGTGTAAATTGTCAGGTTCAAAGCACCAGGGGTGCACTTTGTACAATCATAACAATTGGGTAATACGCCATCGTTAACAGTTAGACAAAGCCAGTTTATACGCATTCACGCACCAGTAGAATCAATGTGGTCGAGTGGTACGGACTTCGGGCTGTGACACTAGATAGACACTAAAAATACACGAAAATTGTAATAACGCAAAACATTCATTCATAAAAGTCATATGGCATGACATGATGACACAGTTGAGTAATTCCAGGAACGGGGCATGCGCATGCTTTCCTGTAACTCATTGTTGAACCAACTTTTCTAAACCAACCAATCCTACTCTGCGAAGATTAAAATCAGTGTGTTAATTATAGTACACATTATCAGCGATCATATATTTCGTCCAAATTACAAATTTGACTTGTATTACAAAAAAATACAAGTAACGGTTTTACAAAATACAAGTAACAGTTTTACAAAACGGTGCAACGATCAGAAAATGACTTAATTAGCTTTACACGGCCGACGCACTTGTTAAACTAATGGAATTTAATGAGATTAATGGGAATTCAGGAGAATTTTCAAATGTTACTAGAAATTGATTAGGGTCTATGATGTCCTCATGTCAGATGTTCCTCACCTTTGTTTTTTGACCATTATATTGTATTATAATATTGTTAGTTGTTGATTAACTCCTGATAATTATGTGATACATTAGGAATGTTTATTTATTGTGGATGAATACTAGAAACCTTAGGGCCGCAATCTGTCGAGAATACAAAATTGAGGAATTTCACACGAAAGTCATTAATGAAGTTATTAAATATTGTAGACAATTTTCTGTGGAAGAGAAAGTAAGCATGATTTCATATATACCGAGATTTACCAAGATACCAAGTTTTTCTTGCATTTTGCTCACTTCACATTAAACCGAATTTATAATAATGATAGCTAGGAGATTATCTTTTGTTCTTTCATGCGACGCACAAAGAGTTAATATTGAAGATCAAATTCTTATTTCCAATCAAATAATAGTTAAAGTGGGTTTTACTGCACAAAAGCCCAAAACAGAAAAAAAAAAACTTAGGCAAGCAACATCAATATAGCAAGTTTAAAATGTTATTTTACATCTGCCCTCAATTTTAGATCTCATAGTTGATAATAAACCGGCCCTAGTTACAAGTCACTGAGAAATTCGTCATCGTTATAATAAAACCATATTTTTTTGTCCTGCATAATGCATAATCAATTGGTATATACTACGTCATGCAGATACGGGCAAATGCAACCCGTTTTTTGTTATGGCACACATTGTCTTGTCAAAATGACTTTCATTTTATGAAAATCGATTGAATCAAGATAGGTGGAAAATTTGACTAGTAGACCGATGAAGTTGAATATATTATCATTTAAAGAGCATCTATGAAACGAGTAGAAATGTATCAGGCTATTATTGATCAGTTAGCTCAATTAATATTTTGTACAATATTATAACTTACCAGGGGCGTAACTACCATATTTGTAGGGACAGTGGTGAATTAAGATGATAAGTCTTTCAGTGGGGGAGGGGGGAACCCTCTTCTCTTTGAGAAATTTTGGTAAAATGGAGGTTGCTTAGATCCAAACTGGTGCTTTATTTTGCAACTATTGAGACAATTTTGAAGAATTTGCGACTAATTAGGTTGCATGGCACATTCTGCCTGCCAACGGGGGGGGGGGGGGGGGGGTTTATTATATGGGGCAGGCTCATGCATCCAGAAGCAGTACGTAACTGGGCCCCTGTTGCTACTGTCACAGTGGTTTAATTCTTTGCAAGATTGCATAGACTAAAGCTTACTTATTTGGTATTTATCTTATGCTTTAAATGCATAAACGAATTCATTCATTGGAACTTCCCGGTAAACAGGGGCGGTGGATGACACTTCACTCTGAAAGGTGAGTGGGAGAGTGGGTGGACAGACCTTGCGGTATATATGAGTCTTTGATTTGAGTGAGCAGGCCACGTCGGTATGCGGCAATACCGTTCCGACAAAATGAACCCTGTGTACCACAAAGTCTGCAGTAGTGGAATGTTTTACAATAAAAGGGCACATTTTAAATAATTACATTTTTTTTCTGATATTGTCAACAACCGGGATATTTTCAATTTCCTTTTGCCTTTTATTATTTTCGACAACAGGTTTCATTGGTAGGACCAAAACATTCGGGTGTACCTAAACGGTGTGAAAATTCCCTAATTATGAGCGATATAAATCATTTCTTCGGTATAATGAATTTTGGAATAATCATGTTTAATTACTGCATTGTTTTAGGTCAAAACGAAAACAAAACCTGTTACATGCCCAATACAACATACCAATTTATTACAGACCTGAGGTGATATATTAAAACAATCACAAGGGTTTCAGTTTCAGCTTAGCAGAGACAGAGTGGGTTCAATTATATCTTTCTTTGCTGCAATCAACGTTATTGATATATGAAGTTCAAGACTTTTTTCTTTTTTTTAGGGTTTATTAAAAATTTATAAAAGAATGCTATTAATATTAAAATCAATAATAAGTTCTGAGTGAAATGGCTGACGTCAACATCAAGCATTTTGACTTAGAGGAGCGTGGTCAGACAAATATCTGTGTACCGAATATATTTAAAACCAATCTACAGAGTCAGGAAAAACATAAATAAAGTATGAACTGTATACACTCAGTATGAACTGTATACACTGTATGAACTGTATACAGTATGAACTGTATACACTCAAGTATAAACTGTATACACTGTATGAACTGTATACAGTATGAACTGTATACACTCAGTATGAACTGTATACAGTTGAACTGTATGCACTGTATAAACTGTATGAACTGTATATACACTAGTATGAACTGAGAATGTGAACACGACGGTGCAATGCTATGTCCGGTGTTATATTTCTATTACGATTTCCCTCGCAAAAAGTTTAATTCAAGTGTGTCGGAACGTACGGGTCAGGTCGAGCAAATATGCCTCTTCAATAATGTGTCCCGCAGTAGATTAACCTAGTTAAGGACTGGAACTTTTGAAAATAAACTTATTTCAAAAAGGTCGCAATATAAAGCATCGACAAGGGGACACACCTCCCCATGGACCCAGAGAGAGCAGACGGTAGCAGATCATTGAGTCCCTCCCGAAAGGCCAACCCAAATCCTTCAGTACGGTACCTTTCAACAATAATCTGGAATTCCTTCCGGCGTTCATACATGCAGATGTAATACGTGCGATCTAATTTTAGCCCTAAAAAGTCGATGACAGAGATATGACCTGCATGTAAATTCGTCCTATTCTGTTTTAAGTTTTATTTTTTTTAAAGGTCACCCAAGAAAAAAAGGACATAGGGACGACAACAACATGTCCTGATCCACTTTTTACCTATACCCCAGTCCCCTCACCCGGAGACTGTCTTTATAGCAGACATAATCCAAAATAAAGCCTACGGGGATGAAAGTTAAGCATCACCATCAGCAGGGGATGACAACGTTATCAACTATTGGCGCTCTCTCAACCCCAGCCCCCTTATACGTCTACTATATGACGATGTCATATGACGATGTTATAT
>KN882718.1:129919-146878 GCA_000934455.1 Apostichopus parvimensis
GCAATCAGTCAATATATATATATGCAATCAAAAATTGTATAGAATCTTTGGCAATTGTGTCTTTTAGTTAGGATTACCATAAGTCCCAATACATCACAGTTGTCCCATTTCTTGCAATGTAAATATCATGTACCGCCAGCAAGCTTAATTTGTCCCAATTTTCTACGAGTGTGTGTGATGTTAAATGTGCAACGTTTGAAGACAGGAAAAGTACATGTGGCATATGTCATTATCGGTGCATGTGTCGGATGCGTGATCTAATGGTTGTCAACACACAGATATGATTGCTGGCAACATAAATTACCCCACAAACTTGGCGGGAAATGCTAAATAGCCAGCCCTCTTCTAATTCCAAATGAGAGAGGTACACAGTGTCCCAGATTTCAAAGAAATATGGCAACCACACTTTTAGTCAAATCCAGTTATTATTTAACGTAGAATAATGATCTTAAAATTACGTCACATTTTGTGTCTTCCCCCATTAATGACTTTGGAAGAACCTTTTTCGTTCAATCAGATAATTAACCACCTTATGTCTAGGAACATCAGCATCTCATGTGACAACAGTGAGTGGTATGTGGATAGGTGTGAGTCCAACGGCAATGCACATGTAGAACAACACACAGAAAGATAATTGCTATTGTTACCAACCAGGATTTTTTTACAGATTGTCATGTCATTTATTTTTACTTCATGACTGGGTAAACAGGCATTTCAACAGAGGAAAGAATGACCATGTGATACCAGAGTTCTGACCATTTAACTAGGGTACTTCTCTTTTGGAACTGGTAATGGGAAAGTACACAAAATGTAGAATGATTTATACTCTAATTTGCATATAAATACAACATTCTAAGAGAAATATTGCAAATGACATCCTACACGACACACAAGATAGAACTGAGAAGCAAAAGAACACCTTATCGGAACGAAGGAATGACATAATGATAAAAAAAAAACTTTGAGATATTGTCACTATTTCATAATTTTGTTACAGTTCTCTAAAAAGGCTTTCCCAGACAAAAACAAATAAAATGTTTTTAGCCATCATTGAAAATGCCGATGAAGTAGACGGTTAATTAATTATCTCAAGTCAGACCGGGCCCGGACACAATTGTGTCACAGGGCCCCCTGTCTATCTGTAAATTATGAAAGGAGAACACACTTATCATTTTATCAAAATTTGCCCAGGCCCCCTTGTTATTAATTGACCCTGGAACTCAAACCAGGCCCTTAACCAACCCTCTTCAGCCTGTCCCAAGTACTACCATACGTAGCTTGGGATGGTTCCATTAGGAATGCATTTCTCACAGATTTGAGGCTGTGGGAATAGGATAGTAGTGGCATGTCCGATGAGCCTTTCTAAGCCTTTGATTTCCTGACAATCCAATCACACAAAAGACTGCAACAGAACAGACATGGAATCCAACTCGTCTCCAGATGCATTTGAAAATCGTTCGTTCAATCTGTGGACTTCTAAACATCCCTTTTCATCCCCTATCACCTGCACACAAGAAGTAAAATAAAAGAAGGAAATGTTTATTTGATAACAAAAAGAGTTTACTTTACAAACAAAACCAAAACAGATACATGTCTAAAAAAGTCAAACTATTTGCAGGTTTTATTAGAAAACAAAGAGTAAATTAGATCAGATCAAAAAGTTCCAAAGTGCAGATTTAGACTGAAGTGCATCCACCCCCTGGCTTCTATCTGCTAGAAGCAACAGGAAACAGACAGTCCCTACATAACTCATACAAAATCATAGCAAAAAGTACCAAGATGATGGGAAACAGGCTAGAAAAATCTGTTTATTTTCCAATACAAATATCATGCTTAGCAGTAGGCCTACATCACTGCCATTATAGCCGATATAAATAGAATTTAGCCCAATGAACCCAAAAACTGTGGATTGAAATTTGAGTTTGTCATCAAGGCTGGAGAACCTAACTGCATCATTTGAGAGGGAGGGGTGGGGTGTTGGGGAGGTGGGATGAGATGAGGAGGCAGAGGGAATGGGAGGAGGTAATGGGAAAAGGAGAGAAGTGAGTTGGGGAAAGGATAGAATGGATGAGAGGAGACAGTGGGTGGGGAGAAGAAATACCCCACAGCATCGGTACGTTCATGGGAGGTGTAAAGCAATATAAAATGTCATAGGTAATTGCAATCAGTTGCCTAAAGTCTTACCAACTCAGGTCTTCTACCGGGTCTCCCCATCGAAGAAGCTGAATAATCATTAGAAACAGACAAGGAAGTCAATCTGCAAGAAAATAAACAAATATGACTCGTAACAGTTTAAAAAATAAATAAAACAGGTGTGAAAATTTTCTCACAACTTTTGAAACAAGCACAATGAAAATCATTAGTCTTACACCACAGACACGTCTTTCATTAATATACATCATTTTTGGGGGGGGGGGAGGGGTTCATGAAAATATCATTCCAGAACACTATGAGAATTATTTTTTTCATCCAATCTTTACTTGATTTTGTTATCATTTCAATTTGTCATGTAATACAATGTATTGTGATATACAGTCTGTTTTGCTGCTACAGACTAAAACATTCAAATAAATTTATGTAAACTGAATCAATCAATATGAAGGAACTTAATGAGTACATTCATTGTAGGTAAAATACATTTCGCTCCTTTCGGCTCTGGAAGTATACTTTACAACTGCGAGTGCAAATTTAAACTTATAAGTAACATCATGGATATTAGGCATTGCATTTTTTATGTTTATAGTGAAAAAACATTGTGAGGTGATTTAAAAAGCTCAAAGGATGCTTAAATTAAGTTTGTTATATCAAGGAAGTAACTTCTTTGCAGAACAAAGTCAAAACAATTTCCAGCAAGGAATCTGCTCTCTACATCCAACTAACAGGAACTAACAATGTGACCATCCCAGAACAGGTGGTCTAAAGTTTCTTCATGAAATTTTGTTTCCAAAGTTGATCTAAATGAATAAGAAGTACTTTGAGGAGAATAATTACTCTTTGAGGTGAGATTAAACTTTCATGACAAAGTGACTGATATTCGCTGTGATTCTTTGCTCACACAAGTGTTGCATAATTTGACTTTAATAATTTAAATTGAAAATAAAAATTATCACAAACACATGCACAGCCCTCTTAAATACAATAACTGTTTCAAAACAGAAAGACTTAGTCATTCTTCAACACATTGTTTTTTCGTTGCTGTCATTAGTTAGAATTTTAATGAAATTGGATCATTATTGCAACTAGCCTCTCATTTAACATCCATCAGGCTATTCCCATAAAAGTTCAAACGTCCTATTTATGAAGGAAAATATCTTCAAATATTCCTCAAAGAATTTCAGTCTAGTATGATTGCCCCATTGCTTCTGGTTGAATTGATTGAATAAAGTCTTACTCCTTACAGATTACACAAGTGTGACAAAATGTCTTTGTCAGTTGCTACTTTGACCAATGCATGCAGCACCCTCACTGTATAATGTGTGTTGGCGCCACAGTGTACTATCCACATTTAACTGACACCATCTCTGGTGCATTTCTGTGGTTTAAAGACCAACATGTTCTATTGACATCTCCAATATATACCCAAAAATTCAACAGTTGTGGGAGGCAACCCAAAAGTGGGATGTGAAAAATATTCAGTGGGTCGGCAGCATTTCGGCAGACATCGGAAAATTTATCCACGGTTTTCGGAACCAGCCGAAAGACATCGATAAGGCCCAATTTATTTCTTGACATTAAGGTCCATAGTCCAAGCTAGCTTTTGCACATTCTGAAGATCGATTCAGCCATGAAAGATGCTGGGTCACAGGTCTCACAGTTTGTGGACCGCTTGTCTAAATGCTTACCTGCCGTTGTCAAACTGCTCTGTTTTTACAGGGTTGGCGTCTCTCTCTAACAGAGACCAGACGTAGACTTTGGACGTCGAATCAGCCGTGTAAAAGACGGACGGTCGGCTATGTGACCAGGCGATAGAGGTCACCTCCATGCCCATGGTGGAGTTAGGCCACGATAACAATGGTAATTCTACAGAAATGAATGTAAAAATATGTTTAAATATTAAAGGATAATCATAACCTTGACAAGTATTAAATTGATTCCAACAAAACTTGGATACTTTTGGGTGCAGGCTGGTGTTTCTTTGTAAGTATCAGGACGGATGGACAGATGGATGGAGGGGTCAACTATAGATTAAACCGTACATCAATTCCACACTTTAATTGTCAAGTCAGGTGACTAGAACTTTTAAAATGCTTTGTATAGATTGAGGAGACCAGTTGCATTCTTTGTGTGTAATGTGTTTAACTGCTATACATGGGCCAAGCCATCTTCACTAATTGGCCTAATATGACAAATTACAGAAGACTACAAAGAAACTTTCAACAGACCCAAGAAAGAAGGAAAGAGATTAATCTCTGGTCATGTCTTACTTATAAATACAATAAACTAGTGTTATGCAAATGAATTTAGCAAATGACTCACCGTACATGGTGCTATGTAACCTTATGGTACCATCGGCACAGGCCACCTGTTAGAATGATGTATCAAGGGGAAAGGTTAACATCATCAATGACCAAATATAACAACAAAAATATTACAAATCATCTCAGATTAATGTATAAATTTGCTAATAACAGAATGACGTATATAGACAGGGCTGACCAGAGGGAGGGGTACAGGAGGGGAAACATCCACATCGCCATGGGTTAATGAGGGGTCCTGGGGAAACTTTGAAGGATACTGGGAAAATATGGAATAAACAATCTTGTATTAAATCTCATTTGCATAAAATGAAGTGTGACTAAAATCGGAGAGTGGTGACAATATTTATTCTCAGTGCCAAAGCAGGCTCTCTCCACATCTGCATGTAGAACCCCTGTAGTATTCTGAACCCATAGCAACATGTTAATTGCCCTCATTACTGCATTGTTCTAGTTTCATACCACTAGTAATTAGCAATTAGTGATAGGTATGCCAGTAATGTATGCATGTAAAGTAGGCTTGAGCCTAGGTACCAAAGCTATGAAAGCCTCACATTTAGCTAGGCCTATGCTCAGTACTTACCCATGTTTGGTTTTATAATTGAAAATTAAGTTACATTTTCTCTGGGTGTTGAAATAATTTGTGACACAAATGCAGAAAAACTGACAGTTCATATCGTATTCATGAATACTGGTGGACGCATTTCAAAACATAATTTGCACCACACATTACTTTCAATAAATAGTTATCCACAAAAAGGTCAAGTAAACCAAATACTAAAAAACTTTTGCGTCCAAAACCGTTCATGAAGGCATTAAGATTAATTTACACTTACCAGAAAACAAGAAAGAGCAAAGGGTGAGAAATCCAGATGGGTTACTTCAACCGGAACATCTGGATAAAATAAATCAAATAAATACTGTAGATGTTTGCATGACCAAACAAATATCATACTGTCAGGGTCGGGTAAACCCTGATACAAAATAGATGGTAGCATGACAAGACAAATATCATACTATCAGGGTCGGGTAAACCCATACAAAATATATGTTTGCATGACCAAACAAATATCATACTGTCAGGGTCGGGTAAACCCTGATACAAAATAGATGGTAGCATGACAAGACAAATATCATACTATCAGGGTCGGGTAAACCCTGATACAAAATAGATGTTTGCATGACCAGACAAATATCATACTGTCAGGGTCGGGTAAACCCTGATACAAAATAGATGGTAGCATGACCAGACAAATATCATACTGTCAGGGTGGGGTAAACCCTGATACAAAATAAATGGTAGCATGACAAGACAAATATGATACTGTCAGGGTCTGTTAAACCCTGATACAAAGTAGATGGTAGCATGACAAGACAAATATCATACTATCAGGGTCGGGTAAACCCTGATACAAAATTGATGGTAGCATGACCAGACAAATATCATACTATCAGGGTCGGGTAAACCCTGATACAAAATAAATGGTAGCATGACAAGACAAATATCATACTGGGTCGGGTAAACCCTGATACAAAATATATGTTTGCATGACCAGACAAATATCATACTGTCAGGGTCGGGTAAACCCTGATACAATATAGATGGTAGCATGACAAGACTAATATCATACTATCAGGGTCGGGTAAACCCTGATACAAAATAGATGTTTGCATGACCAGACAAATATCATACTGTCAGGGTCGGGTAAACCCTGATACAAAATAGATGGTAGCATGACAAGACAAATATCATACTATCAGGGTCGGGTAAACCCTGATAAACAATAGATGGTAGCATGACAAGACTAATATCGTACTATCAGGGTGGGGTAAACCCTGATACAAAATAAATGGTAGCATGACAAGACAAATATCATACTGTCAGGGTCTGTTAAACCCTGATACAAAATAAATGGTAGCATGACAAGACAAATATCATACTGTCAGGGTCGGGTAAACCCTGATACAATATAGATGGTAGCATGACAAGACTAATATCGTACTATCAGGGTCGGGTAAACCCTGATACAAAATAGATGGTAGCATGACAAGACAAATATCATACTATCAGGGTGGGGTAAACCCTGATAAACAATAGATGGTAGCATGACAAGACTAATATCGTACTATCAGGGTGGGGTAAACCCTGATACAAAATAAATGGTAGCATGACAAGACAAATATCATACTGTCAGGGTCTGTTAAACCCTGATACAAAATATATGTTTGCATGACCAGACAAATATCATACTGTCAGGGTCGGGTAAACCCTGATACAAAATATATGTTTGCATGACCAGACAAATATCATACTGTCAGGGTCGGGTAAACCCTGATACAATATAGATGGTAGCATGACAAGACTAATATCATACTATCAGGGTCGGGTAAACCCTGATACAAAATAGATGTTTACATGACCAGACAAATATCATACTGTCAGGGTCTGTTAAACCCTGATACAAAATAGATGGTAGCATGACAAGACAAATATCATACTATCAGGGTCGGGTAAACCCTGATAAACAATAGATGGTTGCATAACAAGACAAATATCATACTATCAGGGTCGGGTAAACCCTAATAAAACTTGATCTGTAACGGTCATAGTAACTAGCTAAACCAAACTAACTTACGAGATATGATGACACTTCTGCTCATAGATCATCAATATCATTCAATATGGAAACCAGAAGTCCCCAGAAAAAGGCCACAAGTTAACTTCATATGTCATGTGGTGTTGTTGTCTATATTTTACCTCTCGGTAAATCTAATAAAAACTTGCAACAGTTACATAATTGACCTAATTAATTGAAATTAACATTTTATTCACTGACGAAAAAAGCAATAATCATATCAATAGCATAAAAAGACTGACTGCAAAATTATAAACAATGTGAACAGAGTCAAAGACCAGAGGAATATATGGCTAGAATGGTATTAGAACCAGTGACCTCCAGAGAAAGCCATTATGTGGAAATAAATAATAGTCTGGAGGTGGTGGTATGGAATAAGTTTCGAATGGCTTGAATACTTTAATTAACGGATAATTAGAGTAATAGATTGATCAGCTTACCATAGCTAGCTCTGAATATTTTAGGATAAACATTTTCATGATGTCGAGAAGCATGTAGAACAAATCCCTGTGAGGAAATAAAAAAGGAAATAAATAAAATAAAATAAGAATAAAACCTAGAGAAGCTTGTAAGTATTTTTTTTTAATTTTCGTAAAATTTTATCAAATCTCTATGAATTTCACTCTGTATTCTGATAACTTTGCATTATTTTCGTTCCCACCTCTGTTAAAAATGCTAAAAGGAAAGGTAAAAAGTTACTAACCCTGTCTGTTCCAATGTAAAATTGATTAGGATCTTGAGGGTTAAGCTGCACACAGATAGTTTTAAAATTGCTAGTTATGCTCGGAAATCTGAAATTTGAAAATGGATAAACGAGATAAAAACAAAAGCAGTTAACAGCAGAAAAACTGTACACAGTTGAGCATAATGAATTATTTTCAATACTTTTGTTGTATTAATACAAACAATTTCTTTCAAGATTTTCAAACGCAACACAATAAGTAGCATGAAATTCAACTCAGGTTGTCATGGAAACTAATTTGACTTTCAAAAACTGGTCCTTCAGACAAAAGCTGTTCTTTGAAAATGGTGTCAAATGAATGAGGTTTTTGCCTTCCATAAGCATGGTGGCTGATCAGGTAATGATATTATTTTGTTATAAATACACAACTTTAACAGTATATTTAATGATTGGATTGAATTTATTAAGATAATTGACAAAAACTGGGGATTAATTTCAACTCACCTAATAGGTGTATTAAGAGAGATTGACGAGCTCCATATAAGCTTGACTCTCCCTCCTGGCACTAAACCTGAACAACCATAAACAAAAATAAGTATAGAAAGTAAATAAATATCTGAGTTTAAAATCTGCAAAAGAATAATGGATGTAGTTATTTATTTTTTATTCTTTATACATAATTGAAACTTTTGAAATTTAAAGTGCCATTTTTTTCCCCTTTGGTCAATAGTTTGATCACACCTGTACAGAATTTTGTAAAATAAGACTGCAATTGATCATATCAATAACATCCATTTAGAATATTGCACAAAATGAAGGGTTAATAATAAAGTATTAATTGACAGATTTGAATAAATTGTCAACAGTTTGACCCCAGACACTGATGAAATTAACACAAATATTTCATAATAGTTTTGCCATACATCTCAGTACAACAACATGTTGCTTATATGAGTATAAGGAGCTTAAAGTTAGTTTTAAGGAGTTTAAAACTTTAAAAGAGTTTAAGAAAGTTTTAAGAAAAGTTATTAAAAAAGTTTTTAAAACACTTCATAAAAGAGTTTAAAGTTTAAAAGAGCTTAAAAGGAGTTTAAAGTTATACTATACATATTACTTATATGAGTATAAGGAGTTTTAACTAAGACTTTGTTTATACTTCATTCTTAACTTCATTCTTTTCTGAAAGTGACTATTAAGGTCAAGAGGTCACATACCTAACTCTGATTCAGATCCTGCTTGGCTGGTCTTTGCTATTTCTAGAACAACCTAAGGAGAGAATGCAGAGGGCTTAAAAGTGTTAAAAACATTAAAAAAAGAAAGAATAAAACATGACCATTTTCATCTAGACTTGCATTTAATTAATTTACTTTGTGACATAAAAGAGAATTCATATAGGTACAAAGGTCAAGGGATGTCTCAATGTGAAGTGTTCTCTGAGTACAATAGTTTCTATCCTAGGACTATAAAAGACTGGAATACGCAATCCTTGGCCGTTAAGGAGAGCCCTAGTCTTGAGATGTTTAAAACTAGATTGCCCACGCATTGTTACTAGCACTGCTGCACTGCGTACCAACATCCTCGTTGTGATACCCGAGAGGGGTTTTAAACGAGCACTTAACAGAAACAGAAACAACATTCTTTCAGAGGATCCAGGTTTCTGACTCTTACCCAAAATATTTGTGAGTTAACTGCTGGACAAATTATTCAAGAACACACTTTTTATTTGACATTATTTTAATACTGATGTGCAAGGTTGATGGTGAGGTTGAGGTTGAGGTATATGCTCTGGAGGAGATCAAAGTCACTTGATAAGAGTCTGAAGTAACTCAAGATGTATGCAAAAGTGAAACATGACCCTAGCAATGTTTTAGTTCATTTCAACAGTCTTGAGAAGCAGTAATACTGAAGAAATCATGAAGAAATATTAATATGGCCATGAACTCACCCAAAAATAAATGACTCCGGTCTCTTCTAAGGAGGCAAGCTGGAATGAAGTATCAGATCCTGTGGAATGAGGGAAATAGATGCCATTATTATCAATCGTACTACAGGTAAGGTTTATCAACATGTAAAAGACTAAATCACTCTCTATGACATCAACATGATTGTTTAATGACTAAATCACAATTTTTTTTTAAAAAATTCAAGGCCAAGACAACAACCTTTAGATACTGTAAGTACAAACCAAAACTAAAAACTATCATGCCAGTATTGTCAAATTTTGCCAAACTGAGTCAATTTTTGTCAAATTGTGTTACTGACTAAATAAGGGGTTACTGTAGGTCCAATATGACCAGTTAGAAGATTAACTTCATTTAATTGGCACATAAATGAGTTTATTAATGAGCCTTATTCATATCAACGTTTGAAGTCTAGGAAATAACTTCCCTAAGAAATAAATCCAAAAGTTCTTTCTGATTTGTTCATACCATTTTCTGCTGGTCAATTGGCATAAATTGTGGTGTACTTTTGAAACATGTTTGTTCTCAAATATGCCAAAGTAATAATCAATAAGTTAAAAGTAAGTTGCCAGAAGAAACTGATGAAAATAAGAACTTTAGTATATTTACAGTTCACAGAATTATTTATATCCAATCGTGCATATACTAACCTATTTGTGGCTCTTGCGGCATGGATGCCCTTAAATTGTCCTCAGCTGTTACTATGGGTAAAATCGCTACCACACTGCTGTTGTGTGACTCCTCGGTCAAGATACCGTCCGTGCAGAAGGTGGGTACCCTCACCAACCAGGAGGTACCATCCACTAGATGATGACAGTGCATATTTGAGGGTTCCCGCAAGTCCCATATAACCAAGGAACCATCCACCTAATATCCAAAAATAACAACAACAAGAAACGATAAAATT
Organism: Apostichopus parvimensis; assembly: GCA_000934455.1. Classification (NCBI taxonomy): domain Eukaryota; kingdom Metazoa; phylum Echinodermata; class Holothuroidea; order Aspidochirotida; family Stichopodidae; genus Apostichopus; species Apostichopus parvimensis. The sequence continues at coordinate 140,581 of KN882718.1, forward strand.
AAATGAGCAGGGATGCAAAGGTAAACAAAAAGCCATGGTCCCCAAAGTTTGGGGTGTGATCCCAAAGTTTAGGGCACGGTCCCAAAGTTTGGGGTGCAATCCCAAAGTTTGGGGCGTGATGCCAAAGTTTGGGGCACAATCCCAAAGTTTGGGATGCAATCCCAAAGTTTGGGGCCCGATCCTAAAGTCTGGGGTGTGATTTCAAAGTGCATTATTAAACATATTCGGAAGATTTTTCCAGATGTCGAAATATTAATCCACAGGTTCAGAGCTTGCAGATGGAGATCGATTAGGTTTTATTCTCATAACATCAGATCCTTAGACCAAGCTAGCTTTCAAACATTCTGAGCAAAGATTGTGATGGGTGGGATCTAGTGGGTTGTGGTTCAGACCTCATGAACGATCCTGGGTTGTAGACCTTAAAGTTTGTGGACCACTGCCCTCAAGACATCACTTTATAGATTTCTTGCTATTCTTGTGGAAATTTTATAAACCTACCATATATCACACAATATGAAATTCCATCTGATCACATTAAGTTGAACAACTTCCTTATTATTTTATACACCACAACATCATTAATGATTATGGAATTATAGATTCCCTTAGATTACAAAGTAACCCTGGTACCCAGGCTGTGATGTTATTATTATTAAATGCAATGAGCAACTCAAGAAATATTATAGTTTTTCTTCGTTTCGTGAACAGGCTCCTCCTGCAATTTTAGTGCCACATGTATATTGAAAAATTATGGATAAAAAAATTAAAACAATTAAGGGTAACTGTCATTCACTTGCAAGATATAGTTTAAAGGAATGATTGAGAAGTATCAAGTAATGCCAAGAGAACAACACTGTAAAACAGTAAAGATAATGAGGCTCCATCCTAAATTACACAGACTACAGTTTCTTTGGAGCATTGCATAGGTAAGCAGAACTATCCATATTGCTGTTATCAATTAAGTCCTTCATTGCAGAAAGAAGACAGTCAAGGGGTACTATAAACAAAATTTTAAAAAGGTATAAAAAGTCTTCATATTATTGTACAGATGTGTTTCTCTTACCGTTCCTGCAAAGACCATTGTAGCTTTCATCGGGCTCCACGAGCAACACTTGGGCTGAGAGCGGCAACTTAATATTCTGGAGGTAAAAGAAAAAGATCGGGGTATGGCAAATAATCTCAAGATAAAGTGAAGTAAAGGGAAGGCAAAGTGAAGTCTAAGAGTCATTGCAAATTAAATGCCATGTCAAGAATCCAACTATGACATCTGTGTGAATGTCATTCTTGAATTTTTTAACGTAACAGGAAAGATTGGCTCTCAATTTTCACAATGACAGTGCATTTCCATCCAATTTTCGTCTGATTTTTGTACTGTCAAGTTGAGTGATTATTTATTAAAACAGTAAAAAAAATTATAAAAAAAATTATTTATTATTATTTCTTTTTTGGGCAAAGTTAGGAATGATTTAGTCACCATCTGATTCTGAAGTTACAATGCAGCTTCTTGGGAGTATAACCCAAAATTAGTTTACTATTATCCAAGCACAGTTAAATACACAAAGTTATAATACTGCTATGTATTAATATATACACTTGAGGTGGCTCATGTTCCAGACTTTTAATTTATATATGTATATGGATGTATATATCCAGACTTTTAATTTATATATGACTTTTAATTTATATATGACTTTTAATTTATATATGACTTTTAATTTATATATGACTTTTAATTTATATATGACCTTTAATTTATATATGACTTTTAATTTATATATGTAATTTATATATGTATATAAATACACACACAGACAAACACACAGACACACAAACAGAGCTATGCTGCATCATACTATTTCTGTTAAAATGAGTAATTTGTTGTTCCAAAGTTTTAATGTCTTTGCTGGCAAACAGAGTGACTGACGTTAAACAGAGCTATAACGTATTAACTTCTATGTTATAGGCCATGCATTCATATTCCAGACTTTTATTGTTAACATTGTGTTAACATACAGACGTATAAAACAGTACAATATCTTACTTCTGTGGCTGAGAGGGGTCATTAATGTTCCACACCCACAGTAGACCTCTGTTGCAAAGTGGGCTATTGTCAACTGGCTGTAAAACAAAATAAAAAATGTTATAACATTAAATCATTCAAAGAACCTTAACACTCTAGTTGTCTTTTACGTATCGTGTGTATTTCAAACTACGTAAAGTTGCGGCCGAAGCGAAGATTCCAAAATGTAATCATTCCACCACACATTCTGTCCACTAATTGCAGATGCTGCACCCTTAGTCTCAATTTATCATCATAGTTGTTTGCAATGTTAATTGTAATCCTTGGATAAAACATGACAATAATATTATTATTCATTTTATTTAATATTATATCATAATACAATTAATAGTATTGTTAATTTCATTATTAATAATAACCAATAAATAATAACTCATTATTATTAATTATTTATTTTTATGTAATAATATTAATATAAAAAAGAACACGAAGATTCAACAAAGTTAACAGAATTTGTAACAAAAAAGAAGAAAAGTTTAAGAACTAGGATTGGGTTGAGCATCATCAATACTGTATTAAAGCAGTATTCAACCAGTGTGTTTATGTTTTGTGTTTTTGCTACAGAATTAATTTAGCAGGCTGATCATGTATATGTGCATTGAGAATAATGCAACCATACATCAATACTACATTTTTGTGTAGTACCCCTTTAACCAGTATATTAATATTACAGATAATTGTTGCGATGATGGTAACTTACAACTTTCATATCTCCATATAGTGCCAGGAGGAGATGCGTCTGAATTGGATGGACATGAACTTGGAGAATTGAACGTGCTGAAAGAAAAAGATGTAGATAATATAGATATTATAATAATAATCATAATAATAATAATAGTTGTCGTCATCATAATAATAATAATAATAATAAAAATAATAATAATAAGTAATATACAATCAGCAAAGCTGCTCAAAGCACTTTACAAATGTAAAACCTAGAAACAAATAGTAACAAAAACCTAAATATTAATTATATAGAACAAATAAGGCACAAATGTAAAAGCCTAAAGCAACAATATAAAAAAAACCTGTACTAAACGATAATAATCTTGAATGTGATTTACTTACAGACATTTAACTGGGCAAAGTCTTACAAGACGTGTGACGAAAAATGACTCAGATTATTTATTATTGCTGATATTAGCAAATCTACCTAGAACACTCAATGTGATATTACAATACACCGTTAGCCAGGAAGAGAAACAAAAGAAGAGAACTGGAATCTTTTCAATATACTTAAATATTAATACTTATTATAACCTTCTAGATAAGTTAATACAATGTCAACTGCTGAATATTTCCAGTATAATTAGTGATTTAAAATTTTAACCTGTGTACAAGTGCAGACCCAGGGAAATGTGTGGGTGTACATCCGCCATCTACCCCAGTCCCTTTCAACATCACACAAAAATTCAATAGAAGCTTTAGCACAATCTTACACTTAGACCTACTTAAAGACAGGCGTATACTTTATTGTCAACATATGTTTCAGAATCCCCATTCGATGTCTAACATGATATTTAAATTTTTCCTAGAGGATCCACCCCTCCGCCCCCCCCCCCTCTTCTCTACATGGGTGTCAGCTTGAACAACTCCAGGGACATTGGTTGGATTATGACATTGCTACAAACTGATTTTTTACTAGGTTGGAGCAGGGAAGCCTTGGTAAGAGCTCCCTGGTTGGAGTTGTGACATTGCTACTTACTGTTTATTTGCACGGTACAAAATGTGGCATTGCTACTTACTATGTATTTGCATGGTACAAAATGTGGCATTGCTACAAACTATACATTTAATGAGTTGCAGATATGACATTGCTACAAACGGTACATTTGCTTGGTTGAATATATGACATTGCTAATATTTAAGTACCATCAGTGTTGCTAGTATTGCTATATAATATTGGAAATTTCTAAGTACTCTCCCCAAAACTGAACAAACAATATTAACCAATCTTTAAATTTTTTAAAGGAGGTAAGATTTTACACTATTCGCATGCTTACACAAGATTCAAACTTGACTTCCACGTGTCAACTATTAAAACTGCACAAAAGTACTCTTTCTTACCAAAGAACTGACATATTTTTTTCCTGAATTTTCTATCACATTTCCATCAATTTTCAAAATTAAGGTGTCTTACTTTTAAGGAATGGTAATCCTGGTTTGAGTTGAGTGTAACCTTCGCTGAATACGATGCTCCTCTGGTTACTCTGAAGAGCTCCTCCATCATGTTCTGCTCTGCTCTCCTCCAGTAATACTACCATTAGCTGAGAGCAGTTTGAAATAATGAGAGCATCGTCAAAACAAAACCAAAAAAAGTCAAAGAAATAAATTCATAGATCAGCTACCGGGTGATGCAAATATTTGATTTGCTGTCTGAAAAGATTTTGGAGAGTTCATCTGTCTTTACTTTGCTCTCCTCCAATATTCCAATATAAAGATTAATAATTAATACTAGATTACAGGAATATGAATACTATAGAGCAGGATGTCCCGATAGGCGACCTGTGGGCCCAAACGGACCTAAGAACTCCAATAGGGCCCATGAGAAGAATAAAATCAACTCAAGGAATCTTACACCAATTGGGTACGGTGACCTCCAAGGCCAGAGCCTTAATAGAGGTTGTCATTTTTGTTCCATACGATAGACTGAAGAGTTAACACTCTTGAAGTGACTAGATCAGGTCCCAGTAAAATCTGTTATGAATCATGCTCAACTTATCTGAACGACCAAAAAAAAAAAATTACTTATCTCATTATTGACAGTGGGATGGATTTCGGGTTTTTCCTTTTTTTTGTTGCTAGGCAAATTATTTCTATTCATCGTTCATCTCACCTGACTAGCAGCTTCCAAGAACTGTGTTAATTTCAGTGATGAAGCCTCCTGGTTAACATTCAGGTCAAACTCATTGTCTGAGGTCTCTCCGTCGCCTAGCAACGATATGAAAGAGAAGAGGGGAATGACGAATACACATTGAACGCAAGTGTTCAGAAATCAATTATAACGATTCCCGAAAAAATTTCAAAGTTGAAATTTATCTTACTATGATCCACAAATCATCTTCTTCGACATTTAATGAATCTTATAAACTTTTTGCTAAATTTGCTTCTAGGTTGTGTAATGAGAAAAGTGTAAGGCAATCCATGGTTACAAAATATGAACAAATATTGTGAAATGAAATCTGTTGTAAAATCACTTGTAAATTTGTTAAATGATATAACTTTGCTATTTCATCGTAAATTTTTCAAGGGTAATCTTAGACTCCTACCTCCGCAGCATTGAACCCCTTCTGCTGGATGCTGACACCATTTATCGCAGTTTTCAATTTCTTCTGTTTGTGTATCTCTCTCCAGATTGTCATCATTACATTGTACAATAGCCTATAGAGGAGGACAATTAATGGTCATCATGTGATATTAATAATCATATTATTTCATTCAAATCAGTTATGAGAATGCTGTTTATATATAGGTAGGTACCAGGCTTGTAGTAAGAGTATAACAGCATGTGCACGGGTACAATGAGTACACACGAGTACAGTTTACCTTGGTTTGAGTATGGGTACCAGTAAAAGGCTCTAGAAACACAAGTATGAGTATGCAATATTTTGCATTAGTTCCTTAACTATTATTAATAATGCCACATGTACCCTGTACAAGTACATATATCCACAAGGCCAATTTAAAGCCTCTAGAAACACAAGCCTGAGTATCTATCTCTTGCATTAGTTTCTAAACTACTATTGATGATGCCCCATGTACCTGTACAAGAACATACATTCACAAGGCCAAATTCAAGCTGGCTAACTATCTAGCTTGATCTAGTAAATATGCTAGGATTCAAGTATGAGCACAGACTGACAACAAGTCTGATAGCGGTACCTTACCTACCTTCATATACGCATTAAAAACAAACGAAGGTTACCTAGTCGTCAAGATTGGTATATTATGGTTATGTATTTAATGGAATGCATACTTCTTCTACTTCTTAAGATGCAAAGGACACTTTCACCTGTACTAATCCCATCCCATCCCTTCCCCCACAACCCCCTTCCCATCCTCTGTAAATCTTACCTGAGTGGTATCCGATCTCCCAAAGTGCTGGATAAAACGTTCATAGTCCTTGACGGGGGGCATATCGAAGAGGTCAAAGGACACTGTATCTAGTTCGATCAGTTTCATCAATTCTTGTCCTCTCTTCTTGGTTCTCTCTGCCAC
>KN882719.1:2263-15602 GCA_000934455.1 Apostichopus parvimensis
TGTACACAAGATTGGAACACTACAGTAAATAATATACCCAGTAAGCTGTAGAAGACTACTGTGTTAACAAGATTGGAACTCTACAGTAAATATAATACCCAGTAAGCTGTAGAATACTACAGCCTTATCAAACAATTTGGTTCGTTCTGACAGTTGTTTTGTTAATCTCTAGATCAGGTGTATAACAGAGCCCCCCCCCCCTCCCCTTCCAACAAATTCCCCTCTGAACACAGTGCTACCTATATTTCCCTTGTCATGAATTAACTGATATATACAGGTATATCTGGTTCTTTACAATCCTTCACAACTACAATGAGTTTTACCATCACAAAGTAAAGCATGTATGCACATTGGAAGGATTGAGAGCATGCAATCGTTTGTTTATAATAAATACCTACTACAGACCATGTAGCTTCCATACATGTTGTAGTTCTGACCATAGTACCACGTACAGGTTTGCACAAGTAGCTCATTTTACAATTCATATTGTTTTGTTCATAATTCTGCTCAGCTAGTGAAAATTTGATAACATTTTCAGGAAGTTATAATAGGGTGAATGAAACCAGAGCTTTTTTGTAAGGTTTGCATACATGTACATGCGATGTCAGCATGATATTAAACCAGTCCATTCTGCAGGATTCATACATTTATAAGAAGACAATTATAATTAAAGTGAAACTGCACTGTTAACTGATAAATGTTAAAATTTGAGTCATGAGTGATTATGTAATGGTGTGGTGATGTGAGGATGTGATGGTGTAATGCTGTGATGAAGTGATGATGTAATGGTGTAATGATGTAATGGTGTGATGGTGTGATGATGTAATAGTGTGATGATGTAATGGTGTGATAAAGTGATGGTGTCATGATGTAATAGTGTGATGAAGTGATGGTGTGATGAAGTGATGGTGTCATGATGTAATGGTGCGTTGATGTAATGGTGTAATGGTGTGATGATGCAATGGTGTGATGATGTAATGGTGTGATGGTGTAATGCTGTGATGAAGTGATGGTGTGATGATGTAATAGTGTGATGGTGTGATGAAGTGATGGTGTCATGATGTAATGGTGTGATGATGTAATGGTGTGATGGTGTGATGATGCGACGGTGTGATGAAGTGATGATGTGACATTTCTGTTTCGGCTCTTGTAAAATACTGTACATACAGTACATGTATGTATAATGAGGCCTGCATTTGATGTGTCTTACTGCTTAAACACATTTGTTTAGCTCCCTGTTACCTTTGATTATAAAGTTTTGAAATTATGTCTAACTGATACATGGTGTTTTAAACATAAAAATATCCAGACACCAAACGGTCACAAAGAGGTCTCCAAAGTTATGCAATGAGCTTTGTGTTGGATTTGTTGGTATTTATTTTAAATTGTTTACTGCAAACGTTTGGTAAAGAAACTGGAGATGGTTGGTACCTAATGTTTCCATTAGACTGTTCATTGGTTAAAACTGTATCTGTTTCTTTTTTTCTTAACAACACTGAATACTGAGTGTATTGAACAAGGATTTCCACTGCAGTGCAGCTGTTTGTCTGTGTACATTAGGAACACATTGAAATCTTGATATGACGTCAGTTAGCTATCCAAACAATAAGAAAAGTGGAACTTGAATTTAATTTTCTGAATTAATTATTAATTTTGGATATAAAAAAGTTTCCAAATAGAGAGATGACTTCTCTTGCAGTTCTTCTATCCATGAGAATTTTGACAGCAGGTGCATTGCACAAGCGTTTGTTTATCTTTTAACTTCAGTGTCGCTTATCTCTGATGAAAGTACTGTATGAACATTAACTGCATGTAAATGTATAGTACAATACTGTACCATTGTATTTAAGTTTTTAAATGTTTCAATTTTCTGAGCTAATCTTTTTCCTCGCATTTACATTGCACAAGAATTACTAATAATGCAGGAAATACTTGTCAAAAATACAGAAATAAGAAAAAACTGGGAAGAAAAGCAAAATAGCATTAAATGTATATCTCCAAGTAATCTATCAAACTTTCATTTAGTTCAAAATTTCAAAGCAAAGTAACAATAGTACAAAAAAATGAGAATAAAAGTGAGCTGTAATGTATCTTGGGCATGTTCATGAATGTACCTTATAGCTTTGTTTTTTTAGGAATGTTCAGTGTAATGTTGTGCTGTATACTGTACTTCTTGTATGCAATATGTACAAGATAATGGGGTTACTGCATACTTTTTAAGTTCTTTTAATAGCTGAAACAGATTTTCTATGTTTATCATGAAATATACACCATGTAACACAATAGGTTGAATTTGAGCCTGTCTTTACTATATAACCTTAACAAAAAGTCTGCTGTGTAACAGGTTATTTCAAATTAATAAAATGAAACCATACCACTACAGTATATACCTAAACGTTCTAAGAAATGATTTCTAAATCTTAAGTGCACTGCAATAGCCCAACCCAAACCTTAACATTAATAGGCAGGGACATAGCTTACCTTATGTACACAGAGAAGATTTTTACTTGTCATTCTGTTAAATTTATAACTTACTTCACACTCCTTAGTTACCTGTCTCCTTTACCTAGATGCACACTTATCTACCCTAGCCTATTAACTGGTGACATTCTTGCACTGCACCCCCAATGACCCTGTCCTAAAGGTCACCGACCTCCTCCTTCCAAACCTACCATTCTGAAAATGTATCACACATGTTTGTTTATGTTGGGATTTTCAACCTTAATTTTATTGGCAACAGCTCAACATACATTGTACAGTGTATTAGCTGAGTCAGACATTTTAATTTGCTTGCATACTTCTTCATGTTTTATTCTCCTGATTCAGCATGTTCTGTACATTAACATTTGCATAGAAGTGATTCTTTCTTGCTGCTTAATCCTGACATTTTCAGCTTCCTGTTTCTATGTTTTGAATAAGCTTATGAATATGGAAGAAGGTTCTTGACTGTAGTCGCCAAGGGAAGTCGAGAAAATCTGCTTTTAACAACTGGTACTTTCCTGGAGGAAGCTGAGAATATTTCAGTTTGTGATCTCAGAGATTCTAGGAAATTCAAACAAAAGTGTTACTAGTGGTTATGAAGTTGTGAAAATACAATCTGTAATATTACTCTGGACAAATAGCAAGTGTTCAGGCAATAGACAGTGTGTAAAGTGCTCATGATTCATCAGGTTCAAAAGAAGAAGGATAAGATATGACTGCTAATGTTAACAATGAGGGCAGTCTTAAACAAACGTTTATTCCTATGTGTGACAGTGAATTACTGAAGTCGGTATTGCCAAAACTAGCAAGTGTCCTTTAACTAGTACAGAGCTCTTGTTTGGACAATCACAGTATAAATTGCTCTACTTCCTTAAGTGCATTGAGATGCAGGTATATGTATTCGAAACGTTGTGACTGACAGCTCAACCTAACCTCTAGTTGGCCAACACATGTACATTTCTTCATTTATATTTCCTTGGCTGTGTTTTCCGTCAAGTTCCATGAGCCACTTGATAATAGAGGGCTACCTTTTGAGAGCTGATTTTATGAAGTAAACGCAATCGGTGTCCAAACAGTCTGATTACCTTCCAATTACATAAATATGCAAATGTACGTTTTAAAAGAAGACTCAATGAACAGGGAATATATTTAGTGAACATTCACATTTTTGAAGGCTCTGATCTTTTCCCTCAAGATTATTCAATACTACCATTCCTGTTATCACAAGATGCATAGATGCATCTTTTGACTTGCACCGTACAGCAATTTGACCATTTTTCATCGCAGTTTTGCGATGCGATAATTACTGGATAAATTTTTCCCTGAATGGAGATTTGATTCCCTTTGACCTTCGCTATTTTTGGTTTTCATTCACAGGACGATACAGGTGCCTATCTCATAGACAGAGACCCAACATACTTTGGACCTGTCCTCAACTATCTACGTCACGGAAAGTTAGTCATCAATAAAGATTTAGTCGAAGAAGGTGGGTTTGTTTTTATCTTTCAGTTTAGCACACCTGTTCTCTTTCTTCCTGTGTGTGTGTTTGTGTGTGTAATTCGAGATGTTTACAGGTTCAACTTGCCATGGAGACAAATGAGATGTGATCCCTTCAAGTAACGGACAGTATCCCGGTGATCTGTACAAGAGATTCTGTATGGTATTGAAGCTCATAGGTGTTTTATTATACATGTGCAGTACCTGTGCTTAATAAAATTTCCATTAGGGTTAGGACCTTACGGCATTGTTAGCTCACATTATAACAATGCAACTATTGTTAGCCCAACATGTCATGTGTCATTTCAAATGACAAAGAAGAAATGTAAAAAGTTGAACATTGTCAATTCACAAGTTTACGGACTATCTGAATAGAATACTGTAGCTATGGTTAAAAGTTCATCTGGATGTCGATACTAAACAGTAGTGAATATATCTCAATGTAAGATTAGCTAGAGGTGCTGGCATCAGTAGGAGCTGACCTAGCTGTATCCATCCTTACATATGGTGCTAGTAGTCCTCCAGAAACTGGTGGAGCTATCTCATGGTGACTCTGCCCTTTAACATGAACAAGGTTTAGAACTTTCCACCTGCTTTTACTCCTGCCCCCTGACATGCCTGTGTCTACCAGCCTGGACTAAGTGGCCTCAAGCTCCAATTCCCTGTCATGTCAGATCACTCATCCTACAAGGTTTCAATGGTTGCTACTGTCCGCATCCATTGGTAGTTATGCACTCCGTTGTTTGGACCTCGCCCTGCTATTGGTCCTGTGTGACCCAATTTTGTTTCCTTTGGGCACTTTGGTCTTCCCATTTATAGGAGCCTTGCCCTTCACTTTAAACTTACCTGTATCTCTCCTGGAATCCACCAGAAAGTAGTGAAGTATGGTTTTCTGAAAGGGAGTTGGCGGCTCTGAAGTAACCAAGCTTCCGGTAACCCTTCTGCCATAGGATTGGGAAGCTGGTCAAGTGGTTCAGGCTGCAATCTACAGTAGTGCACACTGGCCTCTGAGCCAGGATTCCATCTCCTCAACACTTCAACAGGATGAATCCACACAGATCAGGCAGGCGACCCTACTCATTAATACATGCATTATTACAACAAACATAAACATTGCAATGTTAGATTTGAGGACTGTCCTGGGATCATTTTAGCGGTCACCTCACCTGTCTCCTCTCACAGCTAAATGTACTCTTACCTTAACTTGTATATATACTGGCACTTGAACATCTAGCAGGACCACCTGCTCAATGAACAAAATGGCAGGGTGACTCCATACTGTAGTTGAGGGGTGAGGCAGTGTTATATCTAAAGGCAGTGCACACAAAAGTATTTTGTTGAGCTTTGGTACATGCTAAAATTAACTGAGAAATATGAGCCACTGATACAACCAATTTCAAATTGGGAATCATACTCTAGAAGCAAAGAAGAGAGTTCCACAGCTTACATATATAACAATGACAATGCACAAGAATGCAGGATTATGAAGAAATATTTACATGTTGTGTGAAGAACATTTGCGGCAAAATGCCATCCTTTATCTAAGGGGGATGGTTTTGAAGAAGTAATGGGCTTGTTACATCACATGCTGTGTGAAGAACATCCCTACTGCATCTACAGTAAGGGGGTTGGTTTGGAAGAAGTAATGTGCTTGTTACATCACATGCTGTGTGAAGAACATCCCTACTGCATCTACAGTAAGGGGGTTGGTTTGGAAGAAGTAATGGGCTTGTTACATCATGTGTTGTGTGAAGAACATCCTTACTGCATCTACAGTAAGGGGGTTGGTTTGGAAGAAGTAATGTGTCTGCTAAGTCCTGTTCTTGTTAACCTCTCATCAATGACACAGGAAAGAATTGCTGTCATTGGAAGTGCAATAATTTAATGTTAGAAGTAATGAATGGAAAGTATTGAACAGCTGTTGTAGTAAATCTAGATGAATATGATCATAAAAACCAGTATGTTACTGTAACTACTGTATAGCTATGTATTATTTCTTATTGGTCAGGCATCATTTGACCACCCCCTCTAACTACACCCTAACTCTCCCTGTTGGCCTGTTGTCATAGCAAGTAAACATTTCAAACTGTCTTAGTCACTGTTGTCTCATCTTCTCCGTCAAACTCTGTGGTAACAGGTTACTGCTTAGAACTGGTGTCAAAGACTTCTCTCCGTCTTATCAATTGCAGTTTCCGTGGGCTATTTTTAGAACAGTCTCGTTAATGAAGGAGGCATATCCTCCTATCAGTTTGTTTGTTTACATATAAAAGAAGGACTCCAGCGGCTCTATATTGAACATATGCTACAGACTAACAGTATCTACATGACTTGTCTGTATGTCTGTGGCCCGTATTACTTTACAATTAAATTTAATTTAATTAAGTATTGTTTTAAATCATATACCATGCAAACTGACCTTACAGAAATCTGTATATATTTTATAGTAATGTGCCCAGTACAAAACAGAAGCAGTTTAATTGACAAAGTGAAATTTCTTCAATTTGTGAATATTTGTTGAACATTTTAGACTTTCTTCAGATTCATGAAATGTGTATACATGTACAGGACCATTTAATATCTGTGTATATATGTAATCTGTGAGGATTATGAAAAATTTGTAAACAAATGTTATTGATCCTGTTCTGTACAAGAATGTTATTTATCCTGTTGTGTACAAGAATGTTACATGTATCCTGTACTGAACAAGAATTTTATATATCCTGTACTGTGCAGTACCTCCAGTGTGATAAGTACAATTTATAACCTTTAATATGTACAGCATGGGCATTACTCAACATAAAACACTTACAGTACGTGTGAAAGAGTTCAAACTGATCCTATTTCTTACTTCGTCTATTGAAAGCAAAACTTACTGCACATCTCTATTTCACTGGTTATATGTCACAGATGCATGATTAGTAATTATTTCTTCATTTTCTATTTTATTTTTCCCTTTTAATTGTGTTCGGTCAGGTGTATTAGAGGAAGCTGAATTCTATAACGTCACACCACTGATAAGAATGATCAAGGAGAAGATACGAGAACGAGATGCAGGAAATCCACCGGTACAGTATGATTATCTCTCTAGGCAGGGGGCGGCGGGGGGGGTGGGGGTGGGGGACACCGCAAGATGTCACTTTTGGAATATGTTCTTTGTTTAATGTTTCACAAAAACTGGAGAAAAAAATGGCCTTTTTTTAGTAATTCTGAGGTATTGTAAGTCGGGAATTGATTAACACTGCTCAACTGTTTTGTAAAACTAAAGAAATATTGGAGGAACTTATGTTTCAACTATGTTGTCCATATCGGATAGTATAAGTTTTCTTACGAACAATAAGATGATGTTAAAGTGGACTTGTAAACAATTCCTGTCAATAATGGTGTTCTAACTAACACCGAAAAATAACAACCTCCCTTTCACAATCTTGAAATAGCACTGTATGATTGGGCTATGTTAAGTTCTTTTAATGTCAGGGAGTGACCGGTCCTGCTTCTGTGTACATGTGTACCTGGAATATACTGTACAGTATTACCATCGATCTAATCTTAGAATATGTATAGCATATCTCAATCATTTATATGTATTTGCAAATCTAATGTCAGTCTATAAAGCTTCAAAACTTGTACTTAATTTGACAAAATACCAACTCTACCAAAACTGTAGATTTTTGTAATTCACTATTTACATTATAAGCCCATTATGACAACAAACACAGAAATGCTCATGCAAGCTTTATAGTGTCTGTAATCATCTAGCAAATATACCAGAATGGGATAATGGTCAGTTAACGTCATTCACTTTTGTCTTTCTATACAGACTGTGCAGTTTGCAATAATCATTTCTATGTGGCCTTGTCTATAATTCTTGATTGGTTTTTGCTGATAAGCAAGGTTTTATTGGAATTTTTTTTAGTGAAACTATTGGTATGATGGAAGGAATCAATGTTTCTGTGGAGCACGAGAGAGTTTAAGTATATTAATTTTACTCTGCGTTTTGTTACACATGTATATACAGTAGAAATAACAGTTTTGAATCAGTGTGTCTAGGTCTTTGATATAGCCACACAATGAAGAATTGAAAGTGCACACAAGGATGTTGGAGTTACGCCTACAGTATACTTTAGAGCATTTCACAGTTAAGCAATGACGTAGTGATGTTTAAATTGCTGATCAAACTCGAAGCAACGAAAGTTTCAAACAAGGCCAAATTTTATTTTTATATGTTGCTGCAAAAAACAGCCAAAACAGCTAAATTTGTTCACAGCTCAGCAGGAGTATTTCAGATTATTAACCTTCACAGTTTTGCCTTAGGTTTGTTTATAAAGGCACGTTTTTCAACATTTCCACACCATCAGAAAATTGAAAGTTCAGGTTCCAACACTGATCCTCTTTAAATTGTCCGCTACATTAGAGTAAAAAAACAAAAAAACAATATCTAGTGATAGGCTTGCAGGGTAAACAGGTTTTAGTACCGAAACCGGTCTACCGTGCAAGCTTATCTAGTGAGATGATCTGTAAACTAGAGAGTTATAGTCTCTTCATTATTTTCTTTACTTTTTGTAAAAAGATAAAAACTGAGTCACACGTTACTTTGCTTAACTTGAAAGGTGTTTGATAACTAGAATATGTTTGTTTAATTACTTATTTGGTATAATACCATTTTTGTGATTATAATGTTCCTTTCACCCTGAAAATAGAACACAATATCTGTTTAAGCAAAGGACTCTTCTTTAGAGTTAATTTTTATTACCACAACGCCCACTATGGACTTGCCATTAAAGGCCTTCATTACCACAATGCCCACCACTATGGACTTGCCATTAAAGGCCTTCATTCACTATGTAACCTTTTATATCTGGGGATAAAGCCGTGCAGGGAATAATAATTGATTGTTCAAGCTTTCGGCAGCAGTTTTCTGGTCCATGTACAACCTGTACTGGTTCATAGCTAGCCTTGTTGAGTGAGTGTTGGAGTTTACAGTAGAGTATACCACATACTTGAAGCCTATGTTGGTAGTCCTTATTTGTAACTAAACTTTATGATAACCGAACAGCTGAACATTTTTATTTACCACAGCATAATGAAGACTTACAGGCATCTAAATTTGGGCTATTTACTGGCTAAATGCCAGTGGACTTTGCCATTTGCCAGTAGAACAAGAAAAGTCATAATTTTCAGTCAGTAGACATTATTAAGAACATTTAAATCACATTGTCCAGTAAGTCGGTGGACAATCGTCTGTCAAAGACTACCTATGGATGATTTTTGTAGCTAACATAAGCTTTACTGTGTGTTACCAGCAAGTGTTATTGGGCTGCTCTCAAAAGCCTGTACATTTACTAACTGATGCGTGTTCTAATTTAGGGAAATGGCAGTGATTTTAGTCAGTAGATTTTTTTAGCACCGGCATTTTTTAGCAAGTACAGTAGCTAAAGTGGTGAAATTCTATGCCTATGATTAGTTGCAGTGATAGTAACAATACAGTACTGCATAGTAATGGTAACGAGCAATATAGTACTGCATAATAATAGTAACAGTACAATACCGCATAGTAATATAACATGTGTAAAAGTAAGTTGGCCTGACGTTTCGATCCTAGCAGGATCTTCTTCAGAGGCTAAATGACAGTATAGTAACAGAAGGGACAAAAACACGCACAGAATACAGACAGGTTAATGAGCACGGTGAACACAATGAGAATAGTAATATAACAATATAGTACTGCCTAGTAACAATAGCAAGACAGTACTGCATAGTAACGGTAACAATATATTACTGCATAGTAATGGTAACAATACAGTACTACATAATAATAGTAACAGTACAATACTGCATAGTAATATAACAATATAGTACTGCCTAGTAAAGACAGTACTGCATAGTAACGGTAACAATACATTACTGCATAGTAATGGTAACAATATAGTACTGCCTAGTAACAATAGCAAGACAGTACTGCATAGTAACGGTAACAATACATTACTGCATAGTAATGGTAACAATGCAGTACTGCATAGTAATGGTAACAATGCAGTACTGCATAGTAATGGTAATACAGTACTGCATAGTAATAGTAACAATACATTACTGTGTAGTAACGGTAACAATACAGTACTACATACAGTAGTAATATAACAATATAGTACTGCATAGTAACAATAGCAATACACTACTGCATAGTAATAGTAGCAATACAATATTGCATAGTAATAGTAACAATACATTACTGTGTAGTAATGGTAGCAATACAGTACTACATACAGTAGTAATATAGTACTGCATAGTAACAATAGCAATACAGTACTGCATAGTAATAGGAACAATACAATACTGTTCAATTACACTTGCACAACTATATTACTGTATAGTTTTACAGTAGATATAAATCACCCCTCAATAGTGTGTGTAATACTGTATACTGTACATCACAAATGTGTCCATTACCCTACCAGCATCTTACTGTGAATTTATTTAGCACAGTCATCAGCTTCTTTATCAGCTTTATAGCCAGAGTCATAAGTATTTGGGTTTAAAGGTCAAGTAATCAGAATATTAACAAATTTATCAAACATCATAGAAAAGGAACTGAGGACGCCTGGGAGGTGGGGGGGAGGGGTTTGGGGTTAAGAGAAAGCAATAGGTTGTATTTAACTCTATTAAGACAGTTTAATACCTGCATGATTTCCAAATATTGTGAACCCAAATCTTTCATTAATGGCATTAACGTAATCAAGGAGGTTGTCCTAGTTAGACCATTTGCAATTTATATTCTGTGATGAGTAATACTGGATTGGCTTGGTGAAGTTAATGGCACTGGTTGACGAATGCAAAATGAAAATTTTTTAAAAAGTGCAGCTTGACTGATGTCAACATCATCAACATCATCATTATCATAAATACTAATTTATCTGACTTTGTTTTCTCCTTTCCTCTGGACAGGCTCCAAGAAAACATGTCTATCGTGTAATCCAGTCTCAAGAAGGAGAACTCACGCAGATGATTTCAACAATGTCAGACGGCTGGAGGTTTGAGCAGGTGATTGGTCATCGTAATCAGTCAATTTTGGTAGCCGGCATGTACAGTAGCTAGAAATTTGTCCTGTATAACTTGAAAGCAAGATTAATTCAGCTGGTTATTGACACAGAAGCCATGTTCATCTCTGTATGGTTTGATAAGGGCAGTGTCCAGTTTATTAGCGGTGACAATTTCCAAGGAATTTTTCGTTTTGAGATTCAAGTGCCATGGCATAATGGGGAAATGTTACAATATTCAAATTTTACAGGACCAGTCGGTCAAACTCCCAGAGTTAATTCCCAGAGGACGTTACTTTGAACCAGGTTTGAGGGCCATAGTATTACTGTTGTAGATATTACAGAAATATGTAAATCAATTTGTCTAAATATTCAGTGTTCTGTTATTCCTGATTACTGATGAGTTATGTGAGACTTTGAAGAGTTTTATTAATCAATAGTAGTGTGCATAATTATGAAATCTGTGCTATTTCATAGATATGACAAATTGCTTCACTTCTCGCATCCCTGTCTCATAACATCTGCAGTCTCACTAGTTTGGTTATTTGTTTCCTAGTTTCTTGTCAATATGTCTAACTCTTTGCTATGTGGCAAACTGTCATTGCCTGTTTAGGAGACCCGGGCTAATGATGTCAACAAAATGTGTTGTACATGGTACCATTGGTACAGTGTAAGTAGTAATAGTTGTTATATGTTCCATAGGAAGGAAATATCAACTGGAAAAATAAATTGAACCACATATTTTAGACTCATAATGTGTATCAGTCTTGAAGGTTTAAGACTATAGGTGACATTGGTGATTTTGTTTTGCTGTTTTTTTTAAACTGTATATTTAGGGTTTTCAGAAAGTTTCAATTTTTAGCAAAGAATGCCAGAAATATGTCTGAAAATGATACTCCTTATGAAAAAAAAGTGTTTACAATAACATTCAGCATGTCATTGTCACTAATTTTGTTTCAATTTTGTTTTCAGTTGGTCAGTATTGGTTCATCCTATAACTATGGGGAAGAGAACCAGTCAGAATTTCTATGTGTAGTCTCAAAGGAAATAAGTAATAGCTCTGGCCCGACGGCAAGACCAGAATCCACCGACAGAGCTAAAGTAAGTTATGCCCTCTACATTGTTGATAACCTAATACTGCCCTCTACATTGTTGAAAAACTAATACTGCCCTCTACATTGTTGATAAACGAATACTGCCCACTGCAGTACAATACCGACTTCCTCTTTGTCCGTACAACTCTTGTTCTAGCTACAGTTGTGATACAATTCTGCCATGTACATCGTTGACATTTCTATTCCTTGTCAAATTTAGAAGGATCTATGTGATGTAATGTGTGTGTGTATGAATGTATGTATGTGATGCCCCTGGCTTGTAAACACAACTTTTAAAGTACATGATTAAAGTAATTGATATGTCGATTCATTTTAGTGAGTGGTAGAGACCTGTTGTTTTCCATAGAAGTTAAACTTAATCTGAGGTCGTGATGGGTCAAAAATACAAAAATATTGTTAACACAATAAGTCCCTAATCAAAACTTGGAGATACTTCAACATAATAGTAGGCACAAGTTTGTGAGTATTAGAAAGGTCATTTGAGGGCAACATAGGTCAAAGTATGAAAACCCTTGTGAAAGGGTCAACTGAAGAAGAAGCTTAGATTAATCTTGTACTCGGTATGTAGATCCACCTTAAGTAGTGAGTATAAGAACTGGTGAAAAGTTGCTTGTCCTTTGCAATAACAGGTGTCACAGTTTGAATAGCTTATAAACATAATAGCTAAAACAGTACAGCTTGGTTGAATTCCATTCTTGTTATGTAAACCTTTCTTCATGAATGCAAGAATTCTATTGACATCGGTGGAGGTCATCGGTCATTTATAGGTCAGCATAGGTAAAAGTCAGAAAAAAAAATGGGAAAAACTATAGAGTCTGTTAATGCAATACTTGGAAGAACTTCATACTTTGTAGGTTGATCCACCTTAGTGAGATATAAGAACCCTATTTGTTGCTGTGGAATCCAAAGGTCATTTGAGATCCACAGAGAACAAAGTCTGGGTACCTTGTAAAGTCAAATATTTACTCAAACTGTTAACTTTGAAGACCCTTCTTTTTTTCCCTGTTACTCTTATGTAATTTGGCCTTTGGGCCACGATATGAGATGCAATAAACTACTATAGTCAGTATTGCGAATTTCGGAACACTGCGAAGTTCGGACACCCCTAAGAAATACACGATTTCACCATGACAACCTACAGGAAGAGCCAAATTTCACCAAAAAGTACAAAGCTACAGTTATTTTCTCTCCAAAATGACCCGTGTGCAAGTAAAT
>KN882719.1:27163-38322 GCA_000934455.1 Apostichopus parvimensis
TTACGAAGTAGTCTCCTTTGAAAAGTGTCAATTTTGCGATCAAGATCCTTCGTTGTGCCCACAGTTCGCAATTGTACAAAAAAATACTCTT
Source organism: Apostichopus parvimensis (assembly GCA_000934455.1). Classification (NCBI taxonomy): domain Eukaryota; kingdom Metazoa; phylum Echinodermata; class Holothuroidea; order Aspidochirotida; family Stichopodidae; genus Apostichopus; species Apostichopus parvimensis. The sequence goes on from KN882719.1 coordinate 27,255, forward strand.
TAATAAAGCCTCGAAAATCCTAAGCATAATGTTTCGGCTTATGTTTTTGCTTTTGAAATACTTGACAGTGTGTTGAAAGCACCGTTGGTTATACCAATTCTTCGGTTAATATCTTCTTCGGTCCCCATCAAGCTTCCAACATATTTACACTTCTTCCAACTTTCGTTTCCTTTTCTTGTGATCGAAAATTTCTCAGTTTTTGTGCAATTGAGTTTCAGATTCCTTCCTGTCAGTTTCTCAGAAACTTATTTTTCGATATCTTGCAGTATATGCTGACCAGTTGATGCCCAAGAGATATCATCAGCGTATTGTTGGTCTACTGTGAAAAAGAGTTGGTGGTTGTGCTGTAATCATGATCAGCCAGCTGAGATGGCAGGATAACTGCATCGATATCATCAATTCATCATCATCTGATTTCAAAGAGATGGCTAGATAAGTTTGAAGTATAGGGATGTACAAATTTGGCTTGAAGTAGCCTTTATACGTTATTTGAAGTATAGGGGTGTACAAATTAGGGTTGAACTAGCCTATATACGTTACTACAAGTATAGGGGTGTACAAATGAGGCCAGAGAAGAAACTTGTGACCACATTAGATATACGAAAACTCGTATCATGCATGTATAAAAAAACCTAGCAGAAGTGAAGGCGCGCTCACGTAATGTTGCAATATAGGCTATGACTCCTAGTCTGGGCCCTCTATATATAACAAACAAAGCAGGCTTTCTGAAAACATAACATTACATTGTTTCAAAACTTATTTCGACCAAGGGCAGTAGACCGAAAACCTAACCTAGTTCATTTTGAAGCAGACATGGAGATCGCAAATCTCATAATTAGGATCTGAAAAAAAATTAAACTTCATTCTTGTTGTCCCAGCTTTGAGCATTCTGAAAAGAGAACAGCTTTCCAACAGAGTAGAGGTTTCCTAGTGTTTCTAATGGCCACCCCCCCCCCACCCCACAGACAGTGGCGTAGGAAGGTACTTTTGAGTGGGGGGCTGAAGACTGATGGCCGGCCTGGGGGAGGGGTCTAAGGGATTTTTTTGCATTTCCAGGTGGCCTCAGATGCAATTTGGTGCAATATAGCACACTTCAACACCCACTCCATTTTGTAAATAATTTTGCATTTTCACCTGGACTTAGACGCAATTTGGTGCTCCAAATGAGATTTTTTTCTCATTTGGAAATGAAAAAGGGGTTTTCTGCCTTGCAAAGCGGGGGGGGGGGGCGGAATGATACTTCCGCCCCTCCATATTTTTCACTGGGGGGCTGCCCCCCCAGGCCCCCGGTTCCTACGCCCTTGCCCACAGATGTCCCAAGTTCTAATCAGCGTATCACATTTTCACTCATTCTTCAAACAATGCTAGAACTAAGGGCGATTTTCATTGAGAGAAAGTGGTTTGAGGATGGATGTAGATGTGTTTAGACTCAGATCGGGACACAAGGACAATTACCATAGTGCCCCTTTCTGCACTATTCAGTACCGTATATTATGAAAATAAGTAATACACTATTCTTAATTCCATATCTTCCCTGCGCCTCCGACGTATTGACCCCCGGCCTCAAGACTGTCCAACTAATCACCGCCCCCTCCCCCTTCCCACATACACACACACTCCCCCTCCCCCTTCCCACATACACACACACTCTCTATAGTCAGGCCTGGGAGGATGTAAAATGTTTGTGCAAGTCTGAGCATAAGTGATCATTATGTGCGGTCATTAAAGATGACGTGACCTACCGTGATGTATAGTTACTTGACGACTTCGGTTATGCAATTGGATCAGCCATTATGTAAACAACAACAAAAAGAAATCGAATGAAGGTAATATCAAATACGTCTCATACCGAACGACGCTGGTTTGATGTAGTAAGGAGAATGCGAATTAAGTTCATCTGTGGCCGGTCGTTTATAATAATGAAAGAACGAAATTTAAGGGGAGGGGGGGGGGGGTGTGGGGAGAACAATTAGTTAAAATAATTTGCTTACTGTACACCATATTTATTTAGCGAAAATATGAAAAATAGAAAAACTGTAATATGTTAAAGAATGGACAGCATTATTCATCGTATTTATTTCAGCATTGATGTGTTCATTTACAAAATTGTTGAATAGTTTAATAATAATAATAATAATTATAAAATATGATAATAATTAGGTAGGCTTTGAAGTCAGTCACACACATGAATATGTATAGGCACTACATTCAGTAACTTCTAAAGTCAAAGTCGCTTTTTCAATGAACATTATGAAAACAATTTTGTCTGAACTAGCTCCAGGTATCCTTATTTGAATTATTTTACCTTTAAGCATATGGCCTTTCAAAATTATTTTCTCTTCCTTGTACGTTATTGTTACGAAAAATAATTTAAATAAACCTCACGCGATACATTTTAAATTTCTCAAGATGAAAAAAAAAATGAGTAGAAAAGTTATAGATAAAACTACAAATGAAAGAAAGAAATATTATATTTACAAACTTCTCTATCTACAGTTAAAAATCTTGTAACTGATGTAAACCCATCAAACCATCTTTATTATAATTGTAAAAAAAACGTCAAATATAACTAAAGCGTTTGTTGACCGACTCGAAGATATAGATTCAGAGTTGAGATATGACGACCGCGGATTCGACATACACAATTGAAGAGTGAACCCTGTATATACATTTCTAGTACTTTTCAACATGTTTTTAAGTGTTACGGACAACATACCCAAGTTGCTCCATATTCAGTATATATGATGTGTGTGATAATATCCATCATAATCTGTTGAATTGTTTCCGAAAAGCTCTCTGCTTTTCCAAAATATACACATTTGAAATTTTGATAAATTGGGAAACTTTTCAAATATATACAAATTATGACGTGGAGTGTTGCGATCATCATAGTTTCTTATTTTAGGTTTTAATAAGTCAACTCCTAATTACAAGCCCACAAATATCATTTGAATAATGTAATATTCCTCTTTGCAAAGAACACAATGAAATGTTTCAAAACATCGCCTTAGGCCACAATCCTGGGGCAGTGTCTTTGAAGCGAAAGTTGTAAAAACAAAGGGATAACATAACATGAAAATTAGGCAGTCACTCCCTTTACATCATCAACGTGCATAATTAGCTAATGTTTATTCAAAAGTAAAACTAGAATTAAGAAAAGATTTGTAAAATGGTCAATCTTTGATGGATTTCGATGGGAGTTGCAGCCATTTCCATGATTGATACTGCCAATGAGAGTGATAAATGACAATTTCCTAGGTGTCGATCCGTAGATCTTTAACCTCACATATTTATTAAATGTATTCAATGGTCTCGAGTGATATAAAAAGCTACTAATTGCGTAATTTTTCTGCCAAAGTCATCCATACTCTCGGCGAATTTACTTGAAACCTAATGTGACTATTACTGGAATTTCTTAAGAACCCTCATCTGGTTACTTCATCAAGACCGTTGAAGATATTGTTTAGTGTGACAAGCCATTAGACTCAGACACGACTGAAAACTTCGACCGTCACGTTAAATTTAACTTGGGTGCGTAGAACATACTTTTTAGGAGTGTTAGCTCAGTGGTTAACGCCGGTGCCTTCAAATCATAAGGTCCCCGGTTCGAGTCACTCCCAGATTAATGTATGTCGTCCAGTTACAGAGTTGTTGAGAATTGACAATTCATAATCATGGACGTTAAATATGAATCTAAGAGACTGACTTCGGGTCAGCTTGCGGCTTTGATAAGCCAATGAGGCTTCTTCGCAAGTTTCTGCTTGCATGAGGATCTAAAATACATACATACAAATACATACATACTTGAAATGATTTTGTCAGGATTGTCGTTTCGTCCTTAAACCGTTTGCATTAATCTACTTGCGCAAGTCTCCGATAGTTGCTTTTCATATTTATGAAACCAGCAAAACCAGAGAGTTGCGATCTGAAGAATAGACAAAGCTAATTAATCAGGACAACAGACCCTCAATACATGAACTGTTGAGAGTATTAACTGGGCCTATTCTTACCTTCAGTGCGCGCATCATAGCTTTGATATAAATTGCACTTTTGTTTCCCCTGTTTAGTGTAGGCAAGTAACAAATCTAACACGCGCTTCGGGCAATGTCGGTACCGTACGGAAGCGTTGAAGAGACGTGTTAATTGATGTTTTGATGAGATGCAACAACGCGTCAATAAGACTACAATTTGAAAATTGATGTTTTTTTACTGACATATTCTATATCGTCAAAATATAGAAAATCTGAAATTTACGTTTTGTCGAGGTGCATCAACTCGTCATGATGACAGAAATCTACAAAATGGTGTTTTGCTGAGATGCATCAATTCGTCAAAACTGACCAAAACCCGAAATTTACCGACTTGCCCTCTTCCAAATCTGGAAAAAATATGAAACAAAGTCTGGTATAATGTCGTCAAAAGGTCAATCTTGAGATATTTTCCATTTTTGACGAGTTAATTAATGCATCTCGACCGCAAAAAGAACGCCGATTTTCAAATTGTTGACATTTTGACGAGTTAATACATCTCGAAAAAACCCGTTAATTTACAGTTTTTTTTAATTTTACTTTGATGAGTGAGATATAAGTGGTCGACAAAATGTCAGTTTCAAGATTCTTATCATTTTTGACGTAATTGCTGCATCTCATCGTTCCACGTTCTTTCTACGCTTCCGTACACTTCAACCCATATAATCGTCCACTTCATTCAACCATGGAGGTAAAAACAGAACATGTGCTTCGGCATCCTCCGAAGAGTATTCAGGATGTTCAGACTTTAGAGCTGGATGAATCGTCGTCTCGTCTCTCAAAGTGCAGGTATGTAGCTGATCTGCCAGTGTCTTTATGCCGCAAGTCTTCGCTAGATTGCACTGTTGTGTAGTCTCTATGGCAACAATACCACGGTTGAAAGATGAAGGAAGGCGACCCGAGTGCGAGAGGTATAAGCAGTACAGCTGCCAATGACCAGGAAGCAGCGATGGATATATGGGCGACACGGTATGACCCAGTTAGGTCATAACTCAAACCTACAATTATAAACAACAACAACAACAACAAAACATTAACGAATGTGTAAAATTCATTGACGAGTTTTAAACTCATACTATCTAAAACTTTGATCATTTTTCTTTACTTTTGGGTAATACTCTCCCATTTGGGGGGAGGGGGGGGGGGTTGTAGTCTGCACGGGGAGGGAATAAAGGCACGGCTCCATATAGGTCTGCCGCTTTGTAACAAACACTCCTTGGTATTTCTCTCCAATTTCAAAATGGAATAATCCGCATTCATCCGCAATCCGCAATCATCGAAGAAAGCAGACTAGTCAGTTTGGTGCTCCAATCAAGCCCAAATTCCCTGCTAGTTTCAAACCAATCCTCTCGTCAAATCCGACTAATCAGTATTCAAAGAGTACTGACAATCTTATTACTTTTACAAATTCACAAATTCGTGAATTTTAAGCGATTATGTTTCCACCGTATAGGATCCAACATGCCATTCTCTGGTATCATACTGTTACCCAAATGATCAAGATAACCTATTTCTATGACAGTTCACGAAGTAGGCTATTTCTGTAACATTTTTTTTTTTATAATAGGGATATCCTATATTCCTATATACGCATTGGAAGCGCTATTTGAAAAAGACGAGTCTATACATGACCAAACATGAATGTCTACACAGTTATACCAATACACTCTGTCATTGATGGATGAGAGCACCGTTCCCCCCCCCCCTCAATCCCACCCCACCCCCTGCACTAATTGCAAAATCGTACAATCGGACCTTTTTGTTCGCTTTGAGACGACATTTTTTATTAAAAATCGAAATAATATATTAGACACACATGTAACTCCTACTGTGAGGAAAGGAAGATTAGGAGAGAGGAGGGGGAGGGGAGGGGAAGAGGGTAGGAGGGGTGAAAACTATAAACTATAAATTTAAAGCCTATTGTATTGTTCCCCTCGGTTGTTTTCTCTCTAAGGCACCTAAGGCACAAAACAATGTCAATGACGTGATATAAACGCTTGTTATTAACAGTGAACACAAAAGGGTTCGATGTTTCTTAGTTTTCATTTGCAGATGGCCGTAGCTGCCTTCAACGGTATAGTTTTATGTTACCGACATATATCGCTCTATGCAAAATGCAAAATCGCCCATGTAAAAACTCTAACGACCGCTTTACTTACCGCCCACTAAAGACGCAGAGAGGAATGCTACTCCAACAGAGATGTACACAAAGTTAATTAAAATTGGTGAAAGTTCCTGACCGAAGACTTCGATGGCGGCAGCAAGATTTCTAGAAGATATGTTGCCGCGAATTAGACCGTTCACTGCGAAAATATAACATTTAAAAACCACCGCCCTTTTATTATTCAAAAAATTTACGTAAGTTATTAATTATTCCTTATTAAGACATTAATTATATTTCCATTTATGTATATATGTATTTTTTTTTCTTTCTTTCTTGGGAGTCCTTTACCTTGTTAAGTCTGAAATGGCTTTTTAGAGGACTTCCCTCCACATGTATATATTTATTATCTGTGAAAAATCAAATAAATCAAATCAAATCAAGTTAAAATATAGCGTGTACATTATTACGGTATTCCAGATATACTTATGTTAGTAACACGATCTCAATGTGTGTCATTGAAGAACATATACATAGTCATGGTGTGTATAGTATAAGAAAGCCAACTTAGGTTAAAAATAGTCTCAGATCTGTGTTTGGTATGAATTCGACACTAACATTCTCGTAGTAATGTAGTTGCTTACCTAGCTAGGCAAGTTCATTTTCATTACACTTAGTGAAGAAAATTCTTCTTAAATTTAAAGTGTGATAAATAGCGACGCAAATATTACAATGATATTCATGTCATGCTTGCTAATCATTGTTAATATGGTGCAAACATCAAGACTATTTCTGTTTTACTTTACAAAACGGACGGATGGAACTTTGTTCGCGAGTTTTTATTCGATTCTACGGATGCTCATAAGCTAATTGCCAACAGCCTCCTATTCTAACGAGGCGTAACGCACATTTTTATCGAATAGGCTGGTCGGTGGAAGATACGGTAGATTATAAAACAGGTTTCAACAATTTGGATTCTGGTGACTCCAAATGACCTTTGACCTCCACAAAAAACAATAGTCTAATGTGCTAATAGCTACTTTTGTTTGTTTTTTTGGTTGGGGGTTCAACCTGATAAAGACTAACAATTAACTTGATTTGCTCTCTGAATTAAATAAGCCTCATTGTCAGAAGCTGCGGTTTTACTACAAGTACCGATAACCTATACATCAGATAAGCAACTAATTAAAGTCGGTCATTATTTACTTCGTAAATATGTTACAAAGTAAGTTAACAATAAAAGTGTTCGGTTTATGACTAGCCATCTGTACACACATTGGTATTTGAAGATTTGAACTTACGTTCGTTTGTTTGATGCTACGATTGCAGCAGCAGCAGCCGCAAACCTCCCCCCCCCCTCCCCCCTCAAAAGAAAAACAACACTTAGTAGACTATAAAATATTAATTTCCACATTTAGTTTTTGAAAGTTTTTAAAAACGAGATAGAAACAGGCATACATTTACTTGTCAAAGCAGCTCTGTAAGGCTTCTTCCAAATTTCCAATATAGAGGTTAGATCTATGCTTAGTATTGAATAAGATCACAAATATTGATCAAATTAGAACATATTTATAAAATGTGTTCTATGGAATGACATTTAATTAGAGACATTTCATTGGTTTATAGAAAACTAGTCATAAAGAGACGTGTTCACATTATTGTTAGTATTAATCACAAGTGCGAAGAAGAAAAAATTTCAGCGTTTACCACCGTTTGTAATTATTTCCCATTTGAAATGAAATTCGAGCTGTCACCTTATAGTATGTACGGTATAATATAAGTTACATGTGATACAGTCAATGTTTATCCTAACGAACTTACCTATACTGTAGGCAAAGATGTAGGCTGTAAGGTTTTCCCAGTATACCATTCCTAGTGACATCACACCCCCAGTGATGCACATTAATACCATAAGCATCATGTTGCTAATAAAGAGTCTATTCCCGATGATAATATTTAAAACTTTCGCTGCTGTCTGTGACATGGCGTAGATTGTAACAAACCAAGATGAATCAGTTACACTTCTACCTTGTACTACCAAGATTTCAACCTGGAAAGATAGAAACAGTAGTGATGAAGATGATTTTGTGAATGAAAGGATCGTAAAATGCAGTCATGAGTTTCACTTTGACTATACCTGTGTTGATCACCAATGTATAGTAAATGATATGACCCATTCAAAACTACTATTAGATAATCCTCTTGAAAAAAGAGGCATTTTTTCGCCGATCCAACCCCCTCCTCCCCACTCCCTCCTCCCCCACCCCACCATCATTGGCTATAGTTTCATGCACAAGTTATTTCATACCTTTATATACTTGGACACAGCCTATGAGGTAATCTTATGACATCTCGTAAAACAATATATCGTGTTACGCCTGTGAATGAAGACACAGCACGGTCGTACGTATATGGACCCTCCCACCCCCCCCCCCCACCCCACCCCCCATCTCGCTCAGGCTAACAAAAACCTCATGCGTGAAATTTTGGAAATGCCGATTTGTTCCCTTTGTAAATTATTGACAGAAACATTATAACGCCCGGTATCTTGGTTTTTTTTTTCAATTTTCGACGACATGCTTCTAGCTCGAAAATTCTTACCAAACTTATCATGACAAACGCCATACAGAGAACGAACAAAATGGTTGCCAATGAGAAAATCCAAATGGCAGGCACGTGCAGAGTATGCGCTAGATCTTTCTTCCTCACTACTCTGATTTCACCCTTCTGTATAACGTCAGATTCGATCTTTTCTTTGATGAAATCACTCTGGTTTTCATCAGCCTCATTTGAAGGAAGTTGTTCGCGGCTAGTACTGGCGAGGACGTAACAGGTTGGAAGGCAGAGTGTGATGATAACTAACGAAGAAATTTGACACACCAATCTCCAACCGAGGTTTGTAACTCCAATTGTGAAAACTGGACAGAGGGCAAACATACCTGAAGATTATAAAGAAGTAATACAACGACATAACAGAAATGACGGCAATTCACGTAGAAATTTCCTTATGTTCCTTGAAGACTGGTAATATTATGTCTCATCTAGAAGTGTAATGTTAAAGCAGTGGCGTCGCCGGGACATTTGTAAATGAGGGGTGGGGAGAAGCAAATTGAGAGCAATATGGGGGAGGGGGGGGGGAACATCATGCCGGTAATACAAGCTGGGGCCAGAGGCGGCGAGCGCGAAGCCATGTCGGCGTGGGTTCCATGGGCCCGTGGTGGAGGTCAAGACGGTGCAATCCCTGAAACCATGAGGTTTTCACCGTTTCGAGAAATTAAATCAGTCTTCGAATCTGCAGAACTTTGGAGGTACGCGTATTCTTATTATACTCAGTAGAAGTCAAATAGTTGTGTATCTTTCTACCTTTTTTGGGGACGTGGAAAATTCATTGGATGGTAGTGGGGGGGGGGGGAGGTGTTACATCAAGGGGCACAGAACATTATAGTTGTTATGGTTATTGCTTGGGTGGGTGTGTGGGCGGGGTGAGTTTTAAGGATCGGCGCCGATGCAGTTAAACGTGGAATACTCTCACCCACTGTTTCGCCAATGGCGCAGAAGGAACACGCACGTACTAGTGCTGACCCTTTGAAGAAACTCGTGATTAGTTGTGTGGAAACAGTTTGAATGAAACAAAGTCCAAGACCTTGTACCACTCCGTAGAATAACAGTATCATCCAGATCTTTGTCGAGAATGTGCATAGGAAGAGACCTCCTCCGACCATAAGTATACCAATGACAGCAACGGGTCTAGGTCCCCATTTCTGGTTCAGGAAGGTTGGTAGAGGGGTAGAAAGGTTACAAACAGCCCACGCTACTGAACCAATCTCACCTGTGGATTAACAAAACAGAAACACAAAAAAGTCACAAGACAATATAAACAAAATGATAATAAAATATGGTATGTATTAGCAGTAAGAATGTTTATGATTTTTCACATTTAACATACTCATGAAGCACTAAAATTAGTCACGGTCTCGTTAGTACCAAACTGTTATACGTCTCATACTCTGAGTCCTCTGTTTTAGGTATGAATTTAGCACATTCCACTACTAACAACTCGTTACTTTTTAAATGTATTGTCGGCGTTCCATAAAGTTTCGCGTTTCAATTTCATTCAATTGTCTTATCAGAACAGTGGTGAAATATATGTAATCTGAAGATTAATATAAGAGTATGCAACAAATACATGTTATAATAGTTTATAAAAACATTACAAGGATATATTAAATCTTAAAAAAAATTTCCCTGGCTACCTAACGAAACATAAAAACGAATGCAGCCTGAATGCGTCGTCGACATCAAGAAATGGATGACTCCAGAATAAATTGAAATTGAATGACTCTCTTTTGCTCAAGTGTTATTGTGCCGTCTCCTTCTGCATGAAATATTGGTGTCCTTCTTGACGATACGTACACGTACACGATACGTACACGTACACGTTCAAACAACGCATAACAAGTAAATGCCGCGCCATTTCATTCTTTCTACGGAAAATCGGGCGGGTCAGAAAGTTTCTTTCAACGAAATGGTGCTCTACTACAGTCCATGCAGTATATATGTCTTCGAAGCTGGATTATTGTAATTCCTTGCTGTATGGCCTGACTCATGTCCAATTACAATTTCTTTAACGGGCTCAGAATATCGCAGCAAGAATTGTCCCCCGTATAGTAAAAACTTCCACCATATCAGTGTTGCGACAACTACACTGGTTGCCTGTGTCATATCGCATTGAATTTAAGCTCCTGCTGATGGCATATACAATTTTAAACGGTTTGGCCACACAGTACCTAAACAATTTGATCACACCGTATTCTGCGTCTCGCTCACTTCGTTCTTCGAACAAGAGCCTTCTGGTGGTACCCAAATGGAGGCTTGCATCTTATGGTGGTCGTTCATTCTCCGTAGCAGCCCCTGAACTCTGGAACAAACTTCCGTCTGA
>KN882719.1:41267-53774 GCA_000934455.1 Apostichopus parvimensis
CCCCCCCCCCCCCACACACACACACATGCACAATCTAATCACGCTAATATATTTGAAACTCCGATTAATTTTGAGTGAAATATTCACGATTGATTATTACTTGTTTTGAATAGTCGCATTAAATGAAACCTTCAGTTTAGTCTTTCCAGGAAGCTGGAGGCTGCACTAATAATAACTTTACCCCCAATAATATGATAAAGGCAGGTCGCCGATGAAATTCCACAACATCCTAGTCTTAACCAATGCTGGTTGAATTCATAGCGACACTTTCAGGAACTGCCTTTGCTCGGCAATGTGAGTAATAGAATAGAATAGATGTGACCTAACTAGAAATGGACTGATGATTCTTTCCACAGCTGGACTTGGCACTAAATATTTCCTGTTTTTCAATATAGTTATAATCAGTCGCAGCTTCATAGCGAAGTTGAAGAGACCCTAGTATATGGTGAGCGTTAATAACGAAGGTATAATCAAACAATCGAACCATGCATACATGTGCCATCATCTCACAATCGAATTAGTCTTTTTCGTGTACAGTGGAACCTGTTATAGTATTTTCCACCACGGACGAACTTGTTCGGTTTTTCTTTGGTGTCTCTTTCTCAACTAAGTCTACAGTAATGAAAAATAATAATAATAATAATAATCGTAATTCGTATGTAATTGTACATTACTAGTACTGTGTACCGGTAACTGTTCAAGTTAATCCACAGTAGCCTTCATATCTCATGTTATGTTGTCATCACAGACGTTAACATATTCGCCACTTAATTCCACTCAATGCTCTTTAAAGCTTAATACTAAAATATATAACTGCATGTAGGTTTTCTATTTAAGATTTGTAACGTTTGAATGAATTTGAGATGATACGTAAAATAGGTATTAAAATCTCCCTTCTTCATTCCCCCTTTTATTTATTTATTTTATTTTATAATTTTTTTTTTCAAAGTTTCAATAGCCATTTAAAATGTCGGACGTTTGGGTATACATATATATGTGCCCAGTAGAACATCTTCCACTGTAGCTTTTGTTTCCAGGTCTTGAAAACAACTGAATGGAGCTAGGCAGCAGATTGTCAGGACAGATGGAAACTTTCCAACAGCAGTAGCCTTCATAAACTAGTCTCCTTCTTTTGAGAAACGAACCGTGGCTTTCATAGAGAGTGTTGTTAAACTTGTGTGAATGGGGGTACAACTACTAAGCCTGCACAAATTACAAAGCCTAGCTGAAATGCAAATTGATATAAAAACTGGAAAGATGCATTAACACGCACTTAAATATCACAAATAACTTTGAATATGTTAGTGCATGGATCTTTATTCGACCACTATGACTATATAATAACGACTTCAAATCAAGAACATTTTATTGAAGACACAGGGACATCTTGTCTATAGCCACACATACCGACAGGTGGACAGATGGCGCTAGCCAGCAGATTGTCAGGAAAGATGGAAACAGCAGTAGCCTTCATAAACTAGTCTCCTTTTTTGAGAAACGAACCGTGGCTTTCATAGAAAGTGTGCATTGGGGTGCATTGAGTGCATTGGGGTACAACTACTTATAGCCTGCACAAATTGCAAAGCTTAGCTGAAATGCAAATTGATATACAGACTTGGAAGGTTGCTTTACAAGGCCCTTTATTTTCCCAACCACTTTTGATTTTTTTCGGGGTTTTTTTTCGGCCCCTTTTGCTTTATTACGGCTTTAAACTCAGAACCTTTTTATTGAAGATACAGGGACATCTTGTCTTTAGGCACACATACCGACAGGTGGACATCTTCTGCAGGTTACAGTAGTAACTAAAAAATTGACCAAAGTAAAACAAGTGCCAGCCAGAGGAAGGGAAAGGGAGGGGGGAAGTTGACTTCACTGGTAGGCTTTCTCAGCCCTGGCAATACCAACCTCCCAGGAGTATCTAACCATAAACATCAATACCTTCCATACAATGATACGTAGACTATAAGATTATATATCGTTGGTCAACTAAAGATGACCTATAAACTTTTTTGTGTGTGGGTGGTGTTAGCTCTTCCAGTATATACATGCAGTCTGTTATCATGCGTATGAATATGAATGTTATCACTGAATCTGATCGCCAATCAAATATCTTTGTCTGAGCCAGTATTTGTAATTCGTGGCACGGTCATATCTATTGCACTTAACTTGCTTATACATTGGAAAGACAATAGAAATAGATAACCTCTTTCACAAGTGGGTCATGTGAAATAATATTCTACCGTCGTGCAGGGTCCTAATTCTTGTGTGAATGGGGATAGTTTCTCCCTTTGCTAATAATCTGCAATTTACATTGGCAGTATATTAACCCTTTGAAATTAAGCAATGAAAACAAGAATTGGGGAAAATCAGCCTTTTTAGTACATATGATGAACCATCTTAATTTGAAAAGATTTTTTTATTTTTGGCGTCATAACGAAAACTGTAACGGATAGACAAACAATAATAACAAGGTAAACTCGTTCTTTAACAATATGTCATATATCATAAACCAGACATTTTAAGCGACTGCAGTGATCTGTACAAACGTTATGCGAAATAAGTCGTAATGGTCCACCTCATTTAATTAGTTGGAAATCAAACGACCATTCTATAGCATTTTCCCATGCGTACTCGCAGTGTTTTAACGAGCCATATATCCAGTCACTCAACTTCAAAGCTGCAGTGACAATTTCGTTACGATTTCCCCTATAGGGCTAATAGACTCTGGTCAGGGAAATACATGGCAGTGACTCGAAACGACCTTGTTGCAAGTCGCAACACTGATGAACCAACAAAAAATAAATAACCCTTTTGCATTATCAATGGCTTTTAATCTTACTCTTTTATCTTAAATTGTCATAGAAAGTGCAAAACTTGTTTGTCCACCGGCTTTTGCATAAAGTTGTCTTAAAACACGAATCAGCGATACGGTTATTTACCGTTTCAGATAAATCAATAGTTTGACAGACTTTGTTCCTTCTTCTGCACCAAAATGCTAAGAGCCTGATCCATCTTAAATATATATACCGGCTCTGATTGAAATGTGTACGATATTAATTAATTCACTGATGTTCCATCCACCGGTCAGTCAGTTATGGTCAGTTATGGTCAGTTATGGTCAGTTATGGTCAGTTATGGTCAGTTATGTTCAGTTATGTTCAGTTATGGTCATGCAGTTATGGTCAGTTATGGTCAGTTATGGTCAGTTATGGTCAGTTATGTTCAGTTATGGTCAGTTATGTCAGTTATGGTCAGTTATGGTCAGTTATGGTCAGTTATGTTCAGTTATGGTCAGTTATGGTCAGTTATGGTCAGTTTTGGTCAGTTAGTCACCCCATCAGTTTCAGTCAGTCACTGACTCACTCAGCCAACTTTAGCGTTGAGAACAGTCAGTCAGTCAGAACGTCAGTTGGTCAACCTGCTATAGTTTGTCAGTCAGCCGATCAGATATCCAAGTCAATCAGTTAGTCAGCCAACCCGCTGACCTGTCAGTCACTCAGCTAGTCAGGTAACCAGTCAGTCGGCTCACCAGTCAGTCAGTAATTACATTCAGCTTGTGTTAAGTCCCCAGTCGGTCAGTCAGCCCACAAGTCAGTCAGACCAGGGAGTTGTTATGGAAATAACTCCCTGGTCAGACAAACATTCAGACAGTCAGCGTGCCAGTTACTATAGAGACACATATTTCAGAGTACATTTCGTCAGTCAGACATCCTGCCATTTTGTCAGTCAGTCAGCTTGTCAGATAGGCAGACAGTCAATCAGCTGGTTAGACTGCAATCGGTTACTAACTTTAGCGTTGAGTTCATTCATTCAATCAGAACGTCAGCTTGGTCACCCAGCTATAGTTTGTCAGTCAGTCGATCAGACAGCCAATCAGTCAGTCACCCAGTTAGTCAGGCAGCCACTGCCGGTCAGTCCGCCAGTCAATGAATCAGTTTTAGCTAGTCACGGTAGCCAGCCGGCTCAGTAGGACAGCCAGCCAAACATTCAGTCAGCCCGCCAGTTAGTCAGTCAGTTACTCATATCAGCGTGAGGTCAGTCCCCCAGTCACTAATTGCAGCATGAACCTTGACCTTCCAACTTACTTTTTCAACTAAGGCGTAGGCGTTTTAAGTTTCACCAATATCGTAAAAGACAATGGCATTTTTATATATACTGCGTGCGGAGAGTTTCCAATTCGTCTGGAAACAACATGAGGTTAAGCGACCTTTTCTAGGAATTCATCACGTGGGTTGTCAATTGTTCAGCAGATGCAGACTAATCCCGGCGGTGCTAAGCCTGCCTGCCGTGTTCGTAAATAGAATTGAACAAAAATGGAGTTCATATATAACTGCAATAATATAGTTCCATTGATATAAATAACAGCTACCATTGACTTGTGTCTTTTGCTAATCTTGTCCAGAATATCAAACTATATGGAGATATTGCTTAAGCTTTACACAATTATTAAGTAAAAGTAACCCGGCCTATATATGTTGTCATTCACATGATAGACATAATCACCGACGGGCATTATGTTGTTGTTAAAGAGAGTGATGTTTCAGTGATATTACTTTGTTCGCCTCCTAAAAGTACGGTAACACGTCTGACGACCTCCGATCATTTTAAGAGTTTATCTGGCATTTCTAGATTATTCTGTAACCAGATATTATGTCGAAAAGAGAAAACACTCAACAAACTTCTTATCTATACTGCACAAAGATTTTCTAGGTAACTATATAAATTAAGTTATAGAGCGCCTAGCGTTTCGATCCGGGCAGGATCTTCTTCAAAGGCAAAGTAACGTGTCGGTCAGACTTGTAAGGGTTGATGAATGTCTCTGTTTCTGTCGATCATGTAAATCTCCAAAGGACGTCAATCATTTTCCGATCCCACTATACGCTCATAATCTGGACGTTCGCATAATATTGCACGATTAAAAGTGCTCGCTAGAAACTCATTAACTATTACAGAAATATGAACAGGCAAAATTATCCTTATAAATCAATGTCCAAGTGACTTATGAAATTAAATAATGATGTAATTACTTGTTTGCTATATACTGTGACCAATAAACAATAAATAATGGTTGTCTTCGAATGTCGACAAAGCACGAATCGAGTTGTCTAGTACAATGTTCTCCCCTGTACTGCTATACCTCTATCATGGCTAACTATACAAGGATATACGTAGTACAAAGTACAATGTGAATGTGAAGAATTCGACCTTCAGATGATGAAAACACCGGTCTTCCATCAGTGCTTCCGCAAAGGTAATAATAACCTTTCCAGAACTATATCTCTGCTGATTATTGCCTTACTGATAATCCACTATGTGATATAGTCTGTCATGCATGTTGTTACATGCAACTCTGTCCATTAGACAGCCAATGCACTGATGTAATGCAGTGTAATGTATTGTAGTGTTATGTCTAGACATCATGGGCATGGGATATAAACTCTCATTACAAATACACCATGATATGATTGCGTGATGACATGGAAATACATTGAATCCGGGATTTATAATAAGAGGATAGCGCAACGTTAAATTTATGACGAGGAACATATTCTAAACATCCTGGTGGAACTAATGTTCAAAGTTTTACCTATATTTCATATTTTGAATTCTTAATAGCTGTAAATGTAAAAAGTTTGTACTATGAACGAACTCGAAGCAATCATATGCGATGCGATAGCGGCACACAGGCTGACTGACAACCAAATGTTGTGTTTTGCCTATTTCCCATTTGTTTTAACCTGACCTTGAATTAGGTATAACTCCCTCACTACCACATATATGATGGACATTGTGATAAGCAATGTATCCACTTGGGGCAAAACATTCACCATCTAAACGGAAATCGTTCAAAATAGTAAAGTCATACACTGAACTCATTTTTGTGTACACATTCAATGCGGTAAACGCACTTTTCTGCAAAGAAAGTGGTTATGTTACGACTCGACCACCGTCAAAGTTCCTCGGTGGCCACCTCCCTGATTCTACAGTATATGTAAAAACACACCTTTAACGACCAAGTTCTTCGCTGTGGAGTAAACCTGTTCCTTGTCAGGATTTCAAAGGTGATTAGGTGAGGGGTGAGGGGCGAGGGGTGAGAGGGTGAGGGGTGGGGCATAGATTAAATACCAACCGACTAATTAGGTAGAGGCCTACATCTGTATGAGACGACCAGAGAAAATAAAGTATTTCCAACTGAGGCGGTTCTGCCCTGGGGTCATTGAAGCCGGCTTCCGTATAGGGGGTTCTGAAGGCACCCCCCTCCCACCCCAAGAAAAACATAGACGCAAATGGAGAATTCTGCCAGTGAGGCAGATTTAGACTCTAAGTTGGGTCTATAAGTAGCTCCAAACACAAAATTTTGGTAATAAATAATAGTTACAAAAAGGAAATAATAATAGTCAAAATTCCACACTGATTTAGGTAAGGGGCCTTAATCTTTATCGGAGGGCCAGAGGCCAATCAAGTAGGGGTGCTAACCTGAGGCATATTTAGTCTATAAGTAAGGTTTATATAAGTAGCTCTAAATGCAAAGTTGTGCTAATAAATCGTTTTGTGAGGTCGAAAGCAAGGAGAATGGAAGTGTGTACCCGCTCAGAATTGTTCTAATTCTTAATCTTCTAAATGCAAAAAGCTCTCGATTTAGCAAATTCCCGCCAACTAAAGAGGCCAGGTAAAGGCCATGCCACGTTCCCCCTAACCCCTTGCATTGTGAAGAATTTCTCCATGACAGGTCAGGCAAGAAGAAAGTACATACTTCCATTACGCATATATGACATTGTACAATCCACCGAGACGTCCATGGTAAGCCATATGGGACAAGAAACACCGCATAATGTTTCCTCGTCTTAATTTGAATATATACGCGTATTATTTCGAATATATGCGCGTATTAATTCGAATACATATGAGGACTAATTCGAATATATACACGTATTAATTCGAATATATTTATTTGCAATTTCTCATTTATTGCACTGGCGAGGCTACAATGTGATAACTATCGAAACTCATTGAGAAAGCTATAATACATGCGAGTTATTGTTTGTTGAATACGCGTATATATTCGAATTAATCCGCATATACATTCGAATTAATCAACGTATATATTCGAATTACTACGAGGATATTTTATGCGGTGTTTGTCCCGTATGGCTTGCCATAGACGTCTCGAAAAACATTAGATCCATATACTGCTGAGAGGTTAAATCTTAACGATGGTAACAGAATTATCAAACAATGAAGGTGAACCCCGATAACCTACCACAGAGAGTAAACAGGATTTCTGGAAGTGAGGGTGAAGGGCACATCCAGGGTCATATAAACTGAAGCCAAGAAACTGAATATTTCATAAGAGAAAGACACGCTTTCCAGTAACAATTAACCTTTTTTTACATTGTATTTAGACGTAGGCAGAAGCATAATTCTATTTAGCAAGAAAGACTCTTCTGAAAGCCTGTAGTGGTAAAATAACGAAGATGCAATGTTATATTTATGTACATTGGCTATATACGTATAGATATTCAATCAACGTTAGGAAAAGTTTTGCCCCTAATACAAGTAAATTACAGTAAGAGGGTTGAACCAATTTAGTTGCCAAAACCAGTGGGGGTTTGCCTTATATATTATTTGCCTTTAAATACATTACATAAGCTGTTACACAAGAGTTGTTTGCAAGCTAACATTGGCTGAAGTTCGTATTGAAGATTGAGAGGACTATGAATCAGAATCACTGCTGACATGGTTTTATGACGGAATCTTTCTCATGCTCACTCTAACAACAGTTGCATAAGTTGTATTTGTAATAGTTAACCTGATGAGATCCATTTGATATTTTGAAATTTGGACCTCTGCTGACCACAAATGACATTTGACCTCCACCCAAATTACAGGGTTCTGTACTCACTATAAGAGACAAACATGCCAAATATGGGCTATGTGATGTAACATATATTGGGATATCGTGCTTACAAGATCTGTATTGATAAGGCTTTACAGAGTGTGACCATTGATGACCCCAAATGACCGTTAACCTCCACCAAAAGCAATACGGTTCTTGTGCTCATTATAGGGAAGCCATATGCAAAATATGGATATAAACTTAGTAAAGCTCCTATCTGGAGATATCGTGTTTATAAGGATTTCAAGCTTTGACTCCCGGTGGCCTTAAATGAACTCTGACCTACACCAAATTGTGTAAAACCTTTACACCTGCATAAGGCTATTCTAACATGCATATATGAGCTCGTTTGATGGTTATGATCTATAGATAAAACATTTTTGAGACTTTCACATTTTTCCCTCTGCTGACGTCAACTGACCTTTGACCTCCACCTAAAACAATAGGGTCCTTGTATTAATTATAGGGAAGCCACATGTTAAGATGAGAACTGCATGAGAACTGGTGAGGTATGATAAACATGCAAATTGTAGCAGACAAAACACAAAGCGCTGCTTTGAAGATATCCTATGATATTCGCGTCTTCGTCTGTAATAGTGCAATCACGCAGCTTCGGTAGGGTCAAAGAATCACGGTGGGGAGGGGAGGGGACTGAGGGGAGGGGGTTCTACACGATCATCAAGAGTGCAGGATTTTTGTGTTGGCATGCGACCATTTTACGTACATATCTATAAGTCACTGTATGTTTTGTTATGTTATGTGTGCAGATGTTATTTCTTCGGTTGGGAATTTTTGTGCAGGCACCTAGTGAAGAGGGCCCGGAAGAGGGGAAGATGTGCAAGGGAAAGGAGAAAAGGCGTTGGAAAGGAGATGGGAAAGACGGCAAAGCGAGATTGACATAACCTCATTATCAAGCTGCAGAGCATTACCCATAACAAGATTTCAAAGTCCCCGGAAGGTGTAGCATAAGTAAAGGAGAGTCAGTTTTGTTTTACCTCAGCCGACTGGGAGGAGGGGAAAGTAACTGGGGTGAGCATATTGATGGGTTAACATCCTCCACCCTTGGGAGCTCCCACTGCTCGAGTAGAATGACTAGGTCGAGGCAATGTATTATCTATGTGCTTGTTCGACTCACTACCCTTTCAAAATTTAGCGCGCAAATCCATAATATCAACCAACACCGCCCTCATTATCTTTCGGGAATCCTTGCATACTGTAGTTTTGATTAGCTTACCTGGATCACATATGCTGTTCCAAAGAACCTGCGTTACTATGACAGCACAATGTTACGTACACACATCACGACCGACCAACTGACAAAGTAATAGACATTGCCCAAATGCATGCTGGATCTTATATCCGTCATGATTGTATGCAAATTGAGCAGCAACATAATGCCCTCCGGACAGGCGGAGGATTCGGATGTGGGTACCGCGGCTCAATCATTTCAACTGACAAATCGCACAGGTTGACCTGCAGTTAGTCCTACAAAGGGTGCGTTCAAAGGTCACTTTGAGTTTGTCAAAGAAAACAATAGGTCTATATATGTCTATGCTGACAATTGTTTTCTTCTACCTAGGGTGCAACGAAGAATGGAATATTTTCAAATAATGCAAGACTATATTATGTGGGTTTACATAGGCTAGAAGCAATTGAAGATATCAAAATGGGTTTGTGGCACGAGTCTCTGAGATGTTACCTTTGCGTTATAGCATTCAGTCACAGCGTGCCTACAGAGGCATGTTGACTGACAATCGTCTCCAGACCTAGCAAACCCTGGAGGTGCTTAATGAGCAGCTGGATGCGATAAATAACTAGACAGTTTGGTCTACGTGACCGCATTACAGTCGGCATGTTAACTAATTTGCAAGGCGTCCTGTGATGAATACAATTTACATAATTATGTGAGTTTGATATGAGGAAGCAAGCAGAATCTCCTTGAAACGTCCCGACAACATGGACCTCATTCCAATGTTTTTTTGACAACAGTATATATTAATTCCTATTATATTTTGTCGTTCAACTCAGAAGACACTTTCGTCATTTTCTTATAACAAGACGTTGCTTTTGAAGTGAACATTGTTTAGTACAAAAATGGAAAAAATTGTCTTTTTCATTTACAACAAGCAGTGCTTCTATAACTTTTGAAATAAGGAACTTTGGAGAAAAGCCCCCACCCACCCCCTCATCGTAAAAAGGGGGAAAGATTTTAACAATGTATTTTATGAAGTCTAAAATATTACATATTAGCCTACTATTCTCGTTCCCGAGACAAAAAATCGACTGCTGATCTCCGCGACCCACAACCAACCCAATGGCATGGGGTCAATCATTCAGTATAGGGGACTTTACCTAATTTCAGTCGGGGAACAATTACACCTTCCTCGGGACCCTGGATACCCTTCCATAAAGGTTCATCCACCTATGTCTAAGTCAGTCTGGGGAGTGGGGGGGGGGGTAAAATTTGGCCAAGTCACCTCACCCCTACGTCACTGCCCAATAATCTTTACACGGATGGTAGGGGCAGTTATCCGTCCATCGGACGGTTAACTGTATTGGTTTACTGAGTACGGAGAAAGAAATTGAACACTAGATAAGACAGTAAATTAATTAATTCACCTGTCTATTCCCCTCCCTGTTCCCCTTACTCCTACCCACACCTTCAGTGGCGTCGCCAATGGGTGGCCTGGGGGCACATGCCCTCCCAAAACTCATCATGCCCCCAGGTCCTGTGCCCCCCCCCATCCGATGCAATTTGTAGTGTTAAACAAATACTAAAAAAAAAACTTCTTTACAAAGGACGAAAGCTATTATGTTCATCAGTAAAACTTCTATCCACCGACCATCACAATAACCAGCTGTTTTCTCACTAACAAGATCACAGAGGCCCCGGCGTGAACCGCTAGTGCTTAAACTTCCCTACTACCCTGCATGAATTTAAATTTAAATTTTCAACACTCTTCTTCGCGTTGTAAACTTTCCCAAAACCCTCTTGAGATGGAGGGAGCTGAAGTATGCTTCCGCCCCAACTATTCAAGCGAAAAGCATCTGTTTGTTCTCTCATAATGGATAATCACCAGATAGCACCAAATTGCTTTTTATGACCCTTAATTATTTCAAAACATTATGAAAGCAAAAGGGTTAATTTCCATTTTTTATAACAATTGTTTATCCGCCTCAATTAAAAACATAAATATCGGACAGACTAAGCCCGAAAATTCTTGAACATAAAGTTACGTCAAGTTGCAAAATATTGCACCAGATTGCATCAAAGGACCCTTAATTAATCAAACATTTCTCACCCCTCCCCTTAGACCCCTCGCCCAGGACGGAATTCACAAATCAACATTGTGCCCCTAATAAAGTGCTGTGCCCACCTCCCCACTCCTGTGCGCCCCAAGATTGAAATGTCTGGCGACGCCACTGCTCACCTTCCCTCTCCGTCCATTTCCAACTCCTCCCCCTCCCTTCCCCTCCCCACGTCTTCCACCTCATCTTTGAACAAGAATCTATCAAAAATGAAGAGAATTTTAGAGTGCGACTTACCAGTTACTGTAGTAGAGGCTTGGAACTCTTCCTCTAGTGCCACAAATAGAACAGCAAACACAGTAAGTGGCGCATAAATTAACATATACAGCCAAGTTACTGCGGCAAGTACGACCATCCCCTTCCTGTTCTCCATACTGAACAACCCTTGTCCGCACATCCTGGGGTTGTTGATGGCTCTTCTCAAGGTAAGCAGATGCAAACTACACTATGCTACCAAATTTCATTCTGACTGCAGTTAACTAAGACGCGACTTTGCAATACGAATCCCTGGATCCCTGTACAGATCTATGTTATCTAACCTTACACCAACATTATAACATAAATAAAAACAGATGGCTCCGCAAATGTGAGCAGCCTCAGTACAGTATGCACAGCTGTGACTTGTTGGCTTCCTGCTTCAATTCTGGGGTCAAAACTTAGAGCAGAATATATGAACTAGAGGGCGGACTCATAATATCGCTAACGCAAAGCCGCTGTGCGACCATGGGGAACCATCCGCGATAACCAAACAGGGCAAGACACAACATAGTACGCGCGTATGTGTGTACAAGCTGTATATATGACCTAGGCTAGCTCAAACGATTTTTTCCCTTCAAAAAGCCAAAATAAGTAGGAGAGATGATCCACAGCCCTCGTAAATTTCCCAAAAAAAATGACATTTTATATTACTTCCATGTCAGCAAAACTGTACGAATTTTTCCAAAGAATTTAAGCCGGTATGGAATGGTGACACGAACTTTAAATTTCCTTGCCATAGAACAAATTATGTCATACTATATATTCTAACATATTTCCGGATAATCTAAATTTTCAAGAAAATGATCCACATAGAATTTTTTTTGGATTAATTAGTAACACTTGACTGTCAAAATCTTACATTTTCTTAAATAATTTAATCATGCATATAAAAATAGAGACTTTTCCTTGCTCCATAAAACAAACTATAGTATAACACCGCGTCTGGTTTATTCACATTTCGCGAAATGATATTCCACATGAAATAATTAGGCGTGTACTTTTCACGGTCAAGATCTTTCTTTCTTCTCAAAGAGTTGACTCCG
>KN882719.1:54391-69024 GCA_000934455.1 Apostichopus parvimensis
CCCCCCCCCCCCCCCCTCATTGTCCCACTTCCTCACTCTGGAAAGCGCATAACTATAGTGATAAACATTATCTGATGTTTCGTCGCCAAATCAGTGGCGTTCGTTTATCTTTTTACTTCAAAACATGAAAGGAAAAAATGAAACTGAGAAGTTTAATAATTGGGTTGAATTCGGCTTTGGTAAGACAATTAAAACATTAGAAAAACGAGAACACCTTTTTGAGCTTGTAAGATTCTAAGGGTCAGAATATCATATATCCGCACATCCAAAATGTACATAATATGCCAGCCTGCTCAGAAAATATATGTTCTTTGCATAGATTCCCTACTTCAGAGAATATATGTGGTCATGTCAATGTTTGGTAAGATTATTAGTATTTGAAGAAGCACAGCAAGCAACAGGAAAAATCACGCAGCAGAACTGATGAATCAAATTGATTATCTAGAATTCCGATGTGAAATTGTTTCACAGTACCATTTATTGACAAATTTTTACAGGATTTTTACTCTAATATTAATATGTAAACAACAACAATGTACACACGCACATACATACAAATGCAACAAAAAATAATAATAACATAGCGTTAATTATTGCACTACGCAGCGCATACCAAACATCCACTTCTTCATGACTCAAATAGCGTGTTCAGAAATAGCGCCATCTCATAAATCTTACAACTGTCCAAATAAAAGTATGCATAACTACAATGAACACAGGCAGCCTTTTAAACGGAAAGAAAAATATTAGTTGTTAACATCTCGTAAAGATTGAACGTACGCGGCGGCAGATATGATTATCCGTGAATATCCTATTCAACCACAGACACTTAGGCGAAGACAAACCCGTCAAAGCCTAAGGGGAGGGGTGGGGTGAAGGGGGTCATTATACGGGTCAACTTTGATGTTGATTCACGGAAGTTATATTTCCATGATTGAAGTACACAGTTTGTCGTTGTGCAAATATGGCTGTTTTAAAGTGATCGCACATTAAACCGTGGATGTTGGTAAACCCTGTATGTCCTCTTTGCCTTGGAAGAGAATATGATTTTAAGATTGGTCACTTACGTGCAAATTAAGTAATTGGTCATAGACTTATTTCGACCTGAAACAAAATTAAAACAGTGTGTCAGCCGTCCTATTACCCCCCCCCCCCACTCTGCTATGCCCCTATGTAGACACCTCTTTCCTTGCGCTACTGAAACAAATGCGTGACAAGCGCGATACAAAGTGTCCTATTTCATGAAAATTTGCACGAGTAAAATATACATATATAGTTTACAATACATGGCCTTTACTATTGTTGTATAAACACGAAGGATCAGCGAAGCCACGGACATTATTCAAGCTTGTGCAAAGCTGCCTGTGTATCAATAATATTAAAGTAACAGTTATAATGGCTATATTCTATCAATAATATTCAAGTAACAGTTATAATGGCTATATTCAATCAATAATATTCAAGTAACAGTTATAATGGATATATTCTATCAATAATATTCTAGTAACAGTTATAATGGATATATTCTATCAATAATATTCTAGTAACAGTTATAATGGTTATATTCTATCAATAATATTCAAGTAACAGTTATAATGGTTATATTCTAGCGATCCAAATGTATATATGTTATAAAGGGGAAATGTATAATATTATGATGCAATTGTTTATTACTATGGAACATATCACTCTGTAAGCTATATACGTACCGGTACCTATGGCAAACCATATTCGCCCCTCCGCCCTCTGCCCCTCCGCCCCTCTCCTCCAAGTGCGAATTAAAGATGTAAAGCTGTGATATTATAACTGAAGGTATCTGAGTTCATTTGAGATTATCTTGACTAAATTAAATTTATCTCTAAATGACTGACGATATCTTTAATTATTAGAGGGTATACCGTTAATTTACCACCTTGTCCCATCTGTAATCCAATATACAAATCAATAAGCGGATGTCAAGCTAATGAACTGCATGGAGTTTCCTTTTGCTTTGTGAACCAAACTCAAATGTAAAAAGCCGCTACAATATGTGAAACATTGGACATGTTACCAGGCGGTTGCCCACGATTGTAGGGATGTGTGTGGCAGGGGGAAGGGGGGGGGGGGGGGATAGGGTGGCACGTACGTACTACTGTCAAATTTGGTAACTGAAAAATAGAGACAGGGAACTTCTGCAGGAGTTCATCGGTCTGAAGTGACCACAATGAAGTGATGTAATCCGATAACAGGTAATGCTACCTAAACAAACTATTTAACATTCAATGTCGGTTCAGAGTACCCGGAAGTGCGTCATATCCTGGCGCCCTGAAGTTCAAGTTGGGGCTATACATAAATTGTATAGCAAGTTTTTGTGATCGTCACCAACTTTTCAAGTTTGTTAAATATTGAATCCTTTATTCTAGGGTGTGTCATTGAAACAAACTAATACCGTATAATGATACGACTTGTGCAAAGAATCTACCATAATATGAGGAATTAACCGCAGCAACAATAACAACAAAACCAAGACGAAATAAAAGGGGAGGGGGGGGGGGGGAAGAAAAAAGAAAAACATATGTAGGCCCAATTTTATTTTTATTTGTACGCTTGTATAGTATATATTTGTTAGAAATATGTACTTAAATACGTCAAAGCACGTGACTTTCAGGTAACTGCCGCCCTTGATAGAAATAACATATTTAATAAACAAAGGTTTACTGGAAAGTACAACCGGATCTTTGTAAAATCTATTTGGTATTTCTCTTTACCAACTACTTCGTGGTTACGGATCACTGATTACCAATTACACGTAGCCGTTGACGCGCTTGCTAAAGTGAGGACGCTGTTGCACAATGTCATGTTTACTATATGGCGAGGTTCGTGAACGGGGGACAGGGCTCATGTAAGCCTGGTCTGAGTAGTAGTATAGACCTCTAACGAAGGGCTCTGAAGTTTGCCAGAGTCGTGTATAGAGAGATGAGGCTCAGAAGTTTGTGAGTCAAGAGCGTCATCACTTCGTGAGATGGTAACAACATTAGTAAAGCCTGGGTGGAGGTGGAGTTAACGAGAGAGCCTGGTGCAGTGGCGGATGCCCCCCCCCCCCGACGGACTCAAATGGAATGCTGGCGCCCTTTTCAGCTTTTTACCACATTTTACTTATTCGCGATTATTGACTTTTTTATTGCGCTCTCATCTACCTATTGACATTTGTCACATTTTGTTGGTGTAATTTTCTGACAAAATGCTCTAACGTACGGCGGTCTTTAATTTATCGGCACTTAATTCCGTTGTACGAAACTATTTCCAAGAACTGTACGGGGTATTCGATCTATTTTTTCGAAAACAGGAGCACTCACAAAGATACCACAGGGATTGTGATGAAGCGCATTTACTTTCAACACCCATATAAACTTCCGAGTTGTCACAAATGGCGGTGACACCTATTTATTCTTCGTTTATCTGCAAATTAGCAAGGCCCAGAAAGGGTCATTTCCGGCGATCTAGGGAGTATCTTTACTCAAAAAATTTCTGTACGTTCCGCGCCAACCTATGGTGGCGCTCCGCTTAGATAGTGTCGAAAGCGCCCCTACAGGCCATTCTCGCCCCCCTGACCAATACCCCTGGCTCCACCACTGGCCTGGTGGAAGGGGATCTTTGAACCCTTTCATATTGTATCCTGCCCTGTAGCTCGGTTGCCCGCTTAGCAATCTCCTTCCTCTCTCTCCCTCTTTCCGTCTCTCATCTACTTATTCATATGATTTCCCTTTCTACCTTTCCGATGTAGATAAGACAATCAGTACGTCAGGCAGCATCCAGTAATTAAGGTTAAAGTGAAGGGTTAGAAACGGAAAGAAAGAAGAAAGAAACAAAAAATAGAATATGACCGTCTATGAGACTATTTCGAAGATTTGAATTTGTCTCAACTCAACTTGGGGAAATCATGATTGTCAGCTTTTTACAAATATGAATTATAGTTTCCCAAATTGAGATTTCGGCACAGTGATTTCAAACCCCTGTAATATTTCATGGTAATGAGAACGCTTAAAATTGTTAAAGAAGCAATGTTTACATCCGAATCTGACCAGGTGTTTTAGGCGTTTATATGATCACAATAAAGGAGACAATAACCGCCATTATTGATATATTTGACAGAGATAACTGTCATGGACAACTTAATTCCCAACTAAGAAAACTCTCATGCCATTAAGGAGATATCGCAGATAACTTAGGGAAGAAGAATTGATAAAGTCTGAATATAATATCATCAATTGTTTATGTTTTTCTTTGATCATTAAAATATTCTTCCTAACATTCTTACTTTCTTTCTTTCAGTTTTTGAGCTTATCTTTCAATTTTGGGCTTTACTTTCAGTATGATATGGAAAACTTATGAAATCTTGTAAGTGCTCCTAAATAAGTCCTTCGGCTACACTAGTAATTTCAAACGATACTTATGTACACTACACTTAACTTACACTCAGGGCATCCCAATTCGCTTGATTTCATTGCATTCTTCTTAAGGGCGCTGGTTCTGTTTATTTGTTTATTTCTGCAAACCCCCATTACTCTGCAATTTTGGAAAGTATGACTACATCGTACGTTTACGATGAGTAATAATTTGTAGTCGCGTAACGAACTCTGGGTGAATCCCCAACGTTGCTAAAAATAGACAGGTTAATGACATCATGGGAACGTTAAAAACAGAATTGCTTGCGTCATTGCGAACATTCCAATACTATAGTTAGGCTAAGGTATAATCCTATCCATTTGTTTACTAGCAGGAAGTTAGGCGGAACTGAGCAGGCATTTCGAGTACGAGAAATACTTGGTAAAATTCTATCAAAATGTTACACACTGTCGGAAGAGTACAGTTTTTTCCTATTCAAGCATAATTCCATGCTACTATCGGTATCAGCATTAGTTTGCTAAAGGTTTCGACAAATCTTAAGGCATATAGGCCTATTACTATAAATGATGTACTGTCGTCCCGAGCCTAACGTGCTCATGGTGTGCAAATAGGACAGCTAGGCTCTTATGCAAATTACAATATAACTTATATTATAAGTTTATATAACCTATCCTACACTTTAACGCATTGTAAGACTGTAATTGTTAGTCCTAATTATAGAAGCTTTAAGCCTAGGTAGACACATATCACTTTGAGCTGCTATTACATGTTGTCCCAGACCAAACCTGAGCCTAATAACTTATTCCTATAGGCTAGGCCTAATTAAATTAATTGCAGCAACTTGTTCTTGGTAGCGTAGCATGACATGTATAGTAAGGCCTCATGTCAGGATATTTTTCCTACACGCAGTGTTTCAGTCTCCTGTAAGTGTTACAAATTTAAATAGAAATGGTTAGTTGTTTGTAAATGTAAAGTGCCATTTGAAACCATACCTCTTGGCCTAAAACTAAAAGAAGGGCATAGGGCCTAGGCTACTTTGCAACTAAATGCCACATACAGTAGCATGGACACTTCGAAGTTCGGACACCTAAGCCTTAGAACACCCCAAAACTATATCTTCTGGTATAAATCACCAGAAAATATACTTGATATGGTGGGAGAAGTGTGTTATATTACGAATCACGGCCAAACTTTCTTTCCTGCAAGCTGTTTTCACGTTGTATTTCAAGAAGATTCTTCGTGATTGTGGAACTGGTATTTCTTTGCTAGAGTATTGCGAAGTTCGGACACTGTCCCACAGTGTGGCGCTGGTGATAAAATTGGTGGCGCAGTTGCTCTTTCAATAATTATAACAGACTTCATATATCTCCGTCATTTTATTGACAAATATGTAAGTACTTACTTGCACACGGGTCATTTTGGAGAGAAAATAACTGTAGCTTTGTGCTTTTTGGTGAAATTTAGCTCTTCCTGTAGGTTGTCATGGTGAAATCGTGTATTTCTTAGGGGTGTCCGAACTTCGCAGTGTTCCGAACTTCGCAGTGTTCCGAACTTCGCAATACTGACTATACTGAAGGCTGAACCAAGTAGCTAGGCCTACTATACTCCTGTAGATAGACGATGTAGCCAATGCCATATCCACTAAAAAGACTGCTTCCCACAGGAAAGACAGCTTGCATTTTTACTTTTTATTCCTGTAGCTACTTCAAACTAAGTGAATGCTTCCCTCACTACATAATTGCTTCAGCCTAGCCTTTACTTTTTCAACTCTTGACCTTTCCAAATGTATGAACTGCATGCTATGGGTTGAAGGCTGTTCTCATTTTGTGTCATTGTAGGGTGAATGCCTGGCTGTAGTTTGTATGATGTATACCAAGACTCATGGCCTAGTCGAACCTCGATATTATCAAGACTATGGTTGCATACATATCACAGTATGATGAAAGCAGTACCTTGGTGAACTTGAAGCAAGTTTAACTGATTTTCGTCATTGACCAATCTCAATTGGAATTAACTGTGTAAAATGGATCGCTGACTGCACATGCATGATGCACAGGAATTTTTCATATGCAGCATATGTTCACAAATTTCACGTAGCTTTCCCTCCATTTATACACATAACAGCGAAAACATTTAAAATCTCATACAGGGAACAGGTCGTGATTACGGGGTACTAGTGTGTTTTACAAGCATTCATGAAACATATTGCATTCAATATATAAACTTCTAAACCAATTAAATTAGTTTGTTGAACATCAATATCTTACAGAGCTCTTGGTTATCCACCTGGCATCCCCTAAACAGTAGTGTAAACTACTAGCGGCCCAAGTAGACTACTAACAATAAACGTGTGGAAATCCCCAAGTGAACTTTTTTTTGGTCTTTTTTTAGGTACTATCACATATAAAACAACAGGCAACAGGAAACAAAAGACAAATATAGGAGCATTATGGCTTGAGGCATTTTCTACATCCCACGGTCATAATTTGCAAAATATACTAAGTTTGCTGACGTTTGCTGCCATGAATTTTTTTGCAAGTCCTGAGTTTTCAGATTTGAACTCAACACAGGTTGTGAGTGGGAGAAACCCAAAGAATTTCATTGCGGAAAAGATAGTTTTGATTAAGGCAATGGCGTCAAGTTAGATCACTTGACACTTTTTGTGCGTCATTGTTCACTTAAAAGACAGTAGATGTACAAAGTCGCTAATCGAGTAGCGGCTCAAAGTTGTAGTGACGTAGTGTAAAGGCATACCCTCGCACACCTAGCTAGTACATATGCATTGTACTACCGGAGTCTTAATGTTACAGAAGCCTATTTTAATGATTCTGCGACATGTTTTACCTTGGTCATTACTTTGTTTTGCTTGAAAAAGTTTAAATTTCATACTGCACAGATACATAATTTGTAAAGTGCATTACAAAATCACCATGCATCGGCCTAACCTTAGTTTACAGAAACTATTGATGTTGTAGTTTTGTACTATACTACAAGTATGGAGACTAACAAACTAATATTTGCCGGCGAATTTGGCTTTTTGGTGATTGAATTTTTAGTCACAGTCGCCAAAATGGCGAGTACTGTACTTTTAAAAATAATTGAGGCCTGATGTACAGTTAATTACTTTGCGATCTTTCTTTTAATAAAAAATAAAACTGTTAGCAAGAAGATCCTGCTAGGATCGAAACGTCAGGCCAACTTACTTTTACACATTATTTTAATTTAGTAGAACTTTGCACTGATAGAGTTGTCGCAACGTTGACCTTTGTTTAGATTAATTAGAATCATTGCAAAAGCAGGAAATTATGCCCATGAGTTGTCAGTGCTTTCAGAGCAGGAAATACATCAAATTACAACATTAATGTTTATATACAGAATAAATTTGAGAATGCACAACCCCCCCCCCCCCTCCTGTCCTGTAGGTTATTTACAGTCTGAGAAGCCCTTTGGGTTTAGTTCTAATCACTAACATCATTCCACGTGAAAATACTTTTATATATGAAATTACTATAGTTTAGGTGAGTTTATTACAGTTCTGTATGGCTGAGAACAGGCTTACAGGGTCATGTGATGGCATCGTGCCTTCAAGTTTGGGCAAGTCTTGAGAGAATTGCAATTTTCAAGTCCATTCCTTCCCCCTGGATCACCATTTAACATCCCCATCTGATGGGTTAGAATGTACCCCAGCATCTGACCACTTTCTCAAATATTGAGAGAGGTAAAACCACTCCATCATACACCAGTGCAGTGCTGTCATAGTGAGCAAGGTTGTTTGCAAAACCAGTGCTATATAATGGAACCAACTCACCTTCTTGAAAATCAAACTCACCAGAAATACCAATATACACGAAAGTCTCAACACCACCTACAGTACCAAGAGCAGCAATGTTTTGTGTAGGTCAAGAGAATGTGGCTGCTGTTAAATTCTTGTTCCAGGCATCTTTATGATTTGGAGGACAGCATTGATAAGGTTAAAAACAAGATGAGAAAAAATGATGTACTGTAGATGTACTGGTGTTAAAGAACCTTTGCTTGCAAGTTCTAAAGCCATACAGACCTTGTAGGCTTCTAACATCATGCACTTGCTCTTCTATCAAGTGATGCCTACAATAATTGACTGCAACTATCTCATCTTTTTTTGTCTCCCTCACTATCTTGGGTGGCCACTCTGACTCTTGCCTGAAATGGTTCATTCAATTTGATAAATCTTGTAACCGACATATGAGTATACAACACAGTCTGGTTTGGTGTTTTCTATCCAGCATGTTACTCTGTCTTTGTCAAATGACTTTCACCAGTCAACTCCTGTCGACTCATCCATAACATCTTAAGTCTGGGCGTTGTGAGGGCGTTGTGTTATTAAGTGAGGGCGTTGTGGTCAAGTGGTTAAGGCAGTGGACTTGTGATCTAAGCATTACAGGTTCGAGCCCTGGCCAGATCATTGCGTTGTGTCCTTGGGCAAGGCGCTTTATCTCCATTGCCTCTCTTCACCCAGGTGTATAAATAGGGACTTGCGAGGTAACTTGTAAATATAGTTGCGTGCGCCGGTTTGTGGCTGCATCCCTATGGGAAGTCCCCCGGGGGACACATGGTTGTGGTGCACTGTGGTGCCCCAGGAGAGATTGATTGAATTGTGCACACTTTGGTGTGTAGGTGTTTCAAGTTACCAATGACCAGGGATGTAAAGTCGTGTAAAGTCGAGAGGGCCTTGGCCCTGAACAAGACTGTAAACCTGAATAATAAATAAATAAATGAAGTCTGTCTTATCTATCTTACGGTTTCTGCTTTTTCAGAGAATATGTAAACATAATTGTTTTCAAAATATACATCAGTCAATAGCATATTGCCATACTCGTTGGAATCAACATAATGAGCAGCTTAAAAAATTACGACTAGACAGCTGGGAAGAGGGATACATGAAATAAATCAAAGTTATAGTGCAATACTTATAATACAAAAGTTAGGAACACATTTAAAAAAATATCACAGGTACATTTGCCCTAGGGCTACAAAGGTTGCTGTATGTGTTAAACTGTAAGGCCCCATCAACATTTGACTACGAGCACAGTGTTGACCCCTGCTTGGCCATTTGAAACCAGCGTTAGACTGGGATCAAGGGAAGGTCAGCATTCTGTGCTCAGTGTTACATTTGTAATGTAAACACAGCTTGGGATTGACTCAGGATCAGCGGTGACCTTAACTTCCATTGTCGTTGTTTGTTTCTCACATAATCTGAGGCAGTAGAAGCACATGGCTGATGGTTTACTGTAGTAAAGAAACCTCAACTTCTTATGCAGTGACATTGAGTGCTGGGTCTCATTTAATACATACATACAGGTACATACATGTATACATACTGTACATACAATATCATCGGGACCTTAGTTGCATATCACATGACATTGTCTAGTGTTTGACACACACTCATCTGTTGGGTCGAGGAGGGAGACTAAAAGTATCTTAAAATTATTTAAAAAAAAATATTGATAGGTCATTTGAAATTGGGCCATGCATGCCCCAAAGTAGGATATGGAAACTTGGGAAAACGAATAAATTAGGCAGTAATGGACAGCAGTCTGCTGAAATGCTAAGAGTGTCTTATGATTCCACTCACAAAGTGACCTAGATCATATTACAATAGTCTGCAATACATACAGGAGTACTGTCATGTGGTAACTTGAACTCAATATATGATTCCCGTTTGTAGTGACCTTATGTACTGGAAAATAAAACCGGAGGTGAATTCTGTGACGTGGTTTCAGTTGTGCTATGGCTACTACTTTATGCACTGAAATTTGATAAGGATTTTGACAACCAAAAGTGAAATGCTTTCACGGAGGTAATCGGATTAGGTGCTACCTACAATAAAAAAGCTATAAAGTTCACAAATCAGAGTTTGATTACGATATAGTCAAATGATCATGCACTTTTTGTCTGTTTATTAATAGAAGTTGATAAAGAAAATAAAAGAAGACAGAAATTAAAACAAGTTAGGATCATTTTGTGAAGGACAAAGACAGTCTAAGGAAAGAAAGTGCCTTCAAATTTAAATCGGAAAGAGAGCGAACTTTGAAAAGTGTCCCGCCTGGCTTTTAAAACCTGCGGAGTAAAGTTGAGTCGGGTCAAAAAAGGATGGGGGAAAATTCAGTGAATTGTTCGTAGCATTACATAATTTTACCGGTCCTTTGTATTTTATTAAACAATTCCTTTCAAGGGTTTAATTCCATGCTATTATACAGTAAACATCTTTTATAGCCTGACTGTCAACCCAGAGACCCTCCTATACTTCATCATGCGATCAAATGCATGGCACTGTCTTTATGCACAGGGCTTGATGCCTTGATTATAGCATAAGTTTAGTGCTCCTCTATGTAGTAAAATCCTTCATATCACATTACATTATATGGTTCCTTGCTGTTTTGATACACTATATCACCAACTGCATGTCCAACGTACAAATTCTGTACCAAGTGAGCTACATGAAGATAGGATTGTACAGCCTCTAGAGTGTTAATGAACTGAGTTGTCATCACAGGGTGTACAATGTCAGTTCTAACAATCTCTGCCAATATAAAATTGACAAACTGTATAATATGCTTGATTGACCTAGACTTTGTGGCTAACGGTAACAGAAAAAGGTTGCAAAATTTGACCCATTTCCTTTCGTTTCTTTGTTTGTTTCAGACAGGTTAACCTGGTGACTTTTCGGAGAAAATTTTTTCTCATCTATCCCGTGAAATACTTGAAATTATAGCAAGTCTGTCTCCCTTACAGTAGAAGGAAAGATGGTCAGAAAGGCAGGTCCTACAGGTCAAAGGTCAAAGGTGAGTTACATAATACTTTTCATTGTTTGCCACAAACAAAGAAAGCTCTATTTCATAGAAATTTAAATACTAATTTATGTTTATCTAATTCTGGACGGATGGCCGATCGCCTCGAGGATCTGTGAGTTGATATGAACAGGGATTTTGTCGCTGGAAAATGTTTGCTTTGAGAACAACCGTATTAGTGTACTCATCTTCATAGGTAATTTCAGATGACTAGTCCTTTACCTTGGAACCATTTAGTGAGTAGACTTCAAGTAGCAAGTATTGACTTTTGTAAAATTTTGCATTTCTCATACAATATAAGAGTATACACATTTTTTGGTGGATCCCCCCCCCCCCAAAAAAAATTGCTTCATAGGCTCTCGATACTTGTGCATCAAGTTGACTATCCTACGTAGGAGTTTGATTTGCTGTATAACATTAATGTTTAATATTAATGGTAAGTATGTGTCTTGAATACTTTATCGAATCCATGGACATTTGCCGGCCCCGCACTGATTGTACTGTCTGGACAGTACAGGTTTACTAGATCCGAGAGTCCAGGTTTGCAGCTCTGGTCTCAAAGTCTTCTTTTCGGGCTATGTGCCAGACCGCCCAGATTCTTAGTATGCTGCTGTAGTCCTGTAAAAGAATCGTTTCATTTTATCACATCAATGAAATTTTCCGTGGCATTCAAGTGGTACATTTTGATACCAGAGCTGGATGGTTTTTGCTCAGTATGAAACCATTTCTTTTAGAGTTAGTTTTCTTTATAGATCAATCGTTCAATAGAGAGACCTAAATGTCTCCTGTTTCATTTATGGCTGGACCAATCCTTGCCTCTTATGTTATCTTCAATCTGATTTTATGAGAACTTAATAAACATTTTGGGATTATCGTGTTTATTGTGATTATGTTGTTTCTGCACATTCCATAAAAAGATGTTGCTCTGTTATACTGTATCCCAGAGTCCAGCTTTGCTGCTAGGTCCCAGAGTCCTGGTTTATTGCTTTGTCCTGGACTCCCATCTTTGCTGCCACTGTAGGCCTCAGATTGTGGGTGGGCTGCGATGTTACTCACTCCAGGTTTATTGCTACTGTAGGGCCCAGAGTCCAGGTAATAGCTTAGTCCCAGAGTCCAGCTTAACAGCTTAGTCCCAGAGTCCAGGTTTACTGCTTAGTTCCAGAGTACAGGTTAACAGCTTAGTCCCAGAGTCCAGGTTAACAGTTTAGTCCCAGAGTCCAGTTACTGCTTAGTTCCAGAGTACAGGTTAACAGGTTAGTCCCAGAGTCCAGGTTAACAGTTTAGTCCCAGAGTCCAGGATAACAGCTTAGTCCCAGAGTCCAGGTTAACAGTTTAGTCCCAGAGTCCAGCTTAACAGCTTAGTCCCAGAGTCCAGGATAACAGCTTAGTCCCAGAGTCTAGGTTAACAGCTTTCAAGATTTCTTGGACAAACACTGTGCTGAAATTTGTCCACAAAATGAAACCTTTTCAAGATGTTGGCTGATTCTTTGGTTGGTTTATCACTATTATCCTCACATCTGCTCATGATTAGGTCATTACATCTCTTCATAGTCTTTAAGAAAGTAGTCTGAAACTTGGTTTTCTTTATACTCTGCATGGAGTTTGTTAAAGTGTTGAACTGTGGAAGTACAATGGGGTGACTGTTACACCATTGCCATAGCGCCTTATTATCCAGCTGTATATACTGTATTCACTGTTCTGTGAGTGTGCCTCTGTGTACACTACTGTCCGTTTCACATCTGTTTTAGTTGAAGATGCTTTTGTCAAAAGTAAAATTGTAAAACAATTTTAGGTATACAGTGCAAATATTCAATGTTCACAGTCAGATTAGTTTTAGAAAGAAAACATGAACTGAAGAACAATAAAAAAAAGAGAAAAGAAAATGATGGGCTTTATTTTGGGTTAAACAAAGCCAAGGTCAACGGAATTGTGATTGATCTGAGCTAAATTTAACTGCAGTTACTGAACAGCAGAATTCATTATAAGTACTTCTCCTTGTCATCTGACAAACTGTCATTCAAATTGAGGCTGGGAAGAATGGATATGAAGTACTAAAAAGTGTACATTACAACAGTAACAAGGAAGTTTCACACAGGTTTAAAAGAAAAAAAAATGTGCTTTTAATGACCAATCTCAATCATAGTCTACCTAATTATATACACCACGGCAACTGTTGTAAGTTTCCTGTGCTTCAACCCCTCCATTAAAGCCGAAACGATCTCGTAATAAAAACCCCTCGTTAATGATTTATCAGACATAAGCGGAAACCGCGCCACTTGAAACCTCTTTTGATGATCGCAGCCGTCATTGTTTGCAATTTGAATTTTGTGAATGGGGAACCCAATGCCTTATTTGGAAACGGCACTCTCTCTAACTCTCACACAGGTACAGTACACTCTGCGCATAGCAGGAAATCATGGCATCTATTGACGTCCATTCTTTTCTGCACAGGAAGCAATTCTCTGTAAAAGCACGTTTCCTTGACAGTTTTCCTTTCACTGGAAGTCAAACTTTCCTTTTGATTTAACAATCTAGTGAGATGATTTTTTTTCTCAGGCTACTTTTTTTGATTTATTTTTTTTATTCTTTGCATGCACTCTTGTGTCGTCTGAAGCAAAGTACTTCTCTTTTGAAATAGTTTTCTCCACTTCTTTGATTCATACTGTAAAGCTGCTTTTCAAGTGCGATTTAACAGACAATGGGAAGTTGATTTTAATTCCCGGCCATTGTATTAATAGTGCAGTGTGTGCTGTTCCCATGTATTCTAAGCTTGCTCTCACTCTCATAACAGCATAGAAAATCTTTCAAAGATTTCAGGTGAGCTTTTGTTTTAACCCTTGTAAAAAAAGGTGGTTATCCTTGAGAACTGAAATCTCGCTTTATATCCCGTAGAAAAAAAAAAAAGGAAAGAAAGATCAATAATAAACTGATGGGTTTGTACAGTACTTCCCTCTTTCTGTATTGTTTTTTCTGATTAACACGTCTCGATGTCTGAGACTGGATTCGAAATCCTGTGAGATTCTCCGGGACTGTTTATTTGAGAACTTTAATGGAATTTTCTGAGTATCTAATTAATCTAATTAGTAGCCGTTACCAACAAAATTGAAGAGTTCATTTTATAATAGGTGTACAGGTTTCTTGACTCATTATTGTTAAACTTTTTAAGTGGGAGGGAAAATCTTGAAGGTTTCTATTGGCCAGCAACTTGCATACATATCTACTATAAAGAAAATCCGTATTTTCTTACCGAGAGACGATCGTCTATTCTCATTGTCTTATGGAAGTCGTTAACGATCAAGGAAGTAACGTCTCTAACGATTTTGCGTGCAACTAATGAATTTATGTTCAAGAAATATGAATAAAAACCAAGGAGTAGAAAAATGACTCAGATCGAATGAAAGTAATCAAATTACCACA
>KN882719.1:69074-87149 GCA_000934455.1 Apostichopus parvimensis
TTTCTCCACTTCTTTGATTCATACTGTAAAGCTGCTTTTCAAGTGCGATTTAACAGACAATGGGAAGTTGATTTTAATTCCCGGCCATTGTATTAATAGTGCAGTGTGTGCTGTTCCCATGTATTCTAAGCTTGCTCTCACTCTCATAACAGCATAGAAAATCTTTCAAAGATTTCAGGTGAGCTTTTGTTTTAACCCTTGTAAAAAAAGGTGGTTATCCTTGAGAACTGAAATCTCGCTTTATATCCCGTAGAAAAAAAAAAAGGAAAGAAAGATCAATAATAAACTGATGGGTTTGTACAGTACTTCCCTCTTTCTGTATTGTTTTTTCTGATTAACACGTCTCGATGTCTGAGACTGGATTCGAAATCCTGTGAGATTCTCCGGGACTGTTTATTTGAGAACTTTAATGGAATTTTCTGAGTATCTAATTAATCTAATTAGTAGCCGTTACCAACAAAATTGAAGAGTTCATTTTATAATAGGTGTACAGGTTTCTTGACTCATTATTGTTAAATTTTTTAAGTGGGAGGGAAAATCTTGAAGGTTTTTATTGGCCAGCAACTTGCATACATATCTACTATAAAGAAAATCCGTATTTTCTTACCGAGAGACGATCGTCTATTCTCATTGTCTTTTGGAAGTCGTTAACGATCAAGGAAGTAACGTCTCTAACGATTTCGCGTGCAACTAATGAATTTATGTTCAAGAAATATGAATAAAAACCAAGGAGTAGAAAAATGACTCAGATCGAATGAAAGTAATCAAATTACCACACCTTTCCCTCCCTCCCACATAATTATCTCATACAGTGTATGACATTTACAAAAATGCAGCAGTTTAAAGGCTCTTTCTCTTCCTGTTTAAATCTCTTTTGTCTTTCAAAAGGCAACTGACATTTACATTGACAATATTTAACAGTATGAGAGTATAATCCCACCTCCAGCTGTTCAGTTTTTTGTTCTTCGTGTGGACAGGGGAAATCGTGGGGGGAAATATTTCTTTCAAAGTTGACTTGGTCCACTTGTTTTTTAGGAAATGACAAAGAGTTTCTGTACCTTGGCATGTTGTATTAAGTTTACATTTTGTTGTTGTACACAACTGTGAGCAAAATTTTACAAGTTGTGTATTGTCTTCAGATGTAAATAACTGTATAAAACTGTATTTTATACACAGAAATGTGTTTTTTTCCAATTTTGTTTTTTCCTTGATTTAGTACATTTCTCTGTCA
Organism: Apostichopus parvimensis; assembly: GCA_000934455.1. NCBI lineage: Eukaryota > Metazoa > Echinodermata > Holothuroidea > Aspidochirotida > Stichopodidae > Apostichopus > Apostichopus parvimensis. Next base: position 70,306 of record KN882719.1, read on the forward strand.
TTACTCAGTGTCAGAAAATTACCAAAATTAATTTAAAAAATTTGTAGACCTATTTTTGGACTTGTATAAACTATTTACTCTCAAATATAACTAAGTTTCAGTAAGGTCTCTCAAAGTGAGAGCTGAGCAATACAGTAGCAAGTTTTGTCAGATTATTATTATTATGATTTTTTTTCAATCTTCTTGAAAGGAGAAGAGTTGATTTTTCGATAAACGGCGATGTACTCTAGTTAGTACTCTTAGTGCTATGCACCCTGCTGTGTGTAGTAAACTGTACAGTATAGGGAAATTCTTAAGAACTGTCTAAATTGTTAAAAGATGTCTCTTCTATTAATGGTTGTTGTGAGCTGAGCATTCAGCCTTTTATAGTGTGGATAATCTTAGATCCATCACTGTAGACACAGCCCTTTCCATGTAAGGTATTATTATGGCACTGGTGTATTACGCACACAGTGTTGATTGACGTCATATCAATTGTACGGAGAACACAGAGAGGTGTGATTCAGTCAAACCGCAGTTTGTAAGTTCAAACAGTGTGGTACCGTAGTGCACTTGTCACCAGCCTTCGTCTGCGTAGACAAGGACTCTGTTCCTGTTGATCACCCAGTCGTGTGGAAACCTTTTCCACAATTCATGCAGTGCAATGAAGCATTACTGCTGGAAATGAGCTTTGTTTGGCTGATAACAGTTGTGGTAGTCTAGGCACTAACAGTACCTGTTAGTCATAAATATGCTGAGTAAGCACTTTGTACTGTACTGTACTCTGGACATTCCCTATGTTTTTGAAAAAGGTGCGTAAAGTGGGACATTTTGATCGGGTTGTAAAATTTCTTTGTGCCACCTCATGTTTATATTGCCTTGAATAAGCCCTGACTCTTGAAGAACATGTGTTTGATGAAACTCATTTGTTAGCAGACTTGCCAAACTTTATTGATTTCTTTGTTTGTTAATACCAACAACTTAAGGATCTTTTGTAGAAACTTTAAACCTCTGTGTTAAAACGTGGAAATTATCTGATTTTCTCATAACAACAACAACAACCTGCACCACATAGAAGTATTCGGTTTAAATACCGTCTGGTATACTCTTGGGTTTTTCATTTTTCCAAGGACAAGCGAGAGAGAACTTAGGCAATATATGCTTCTGGCACACTTATTTGTCATTTTATGGTGAATAAATATAAAATTAAAATTTGAGGAAGTACTGGGTTGTAAAGGGAAGAAAAGTTTTAGAAGGATCGGCACGATATCATTCAAATCTACATCATCACAATTAAAACTATACCATGATGTTATTAATGCAGACTAAATAGTTTCCTGGTACAGTGTCTCTGGAAATGTCATCCAAGAGGTTGACTTATGTCTTTTTGGCGAACTTTTGATATTTAAACTTTCCTTTTTCGATCTAAGTACTGTAAGTGATATCGTTCTCTTCAAGCGAATGGTTACAACTTTGTTAGGATCTGTATCGTCTTCAAGGAACTCAGCCAGTGTCTCATCAATACTGTCAAAGCGGAGATAATTAGGTATTTAACCGGCCACAAACTACTGTATAGAGCGAGACCAATAGGTGGGTTGCAAAAAAAATCTCTGGGGTCGGCCGCTGGAGTTTGCCAGACATTTGAAAACACAAAACCGTCTAGTACAGTTTTTGGAGTTTGACAATTAATTAAGTTAATTTTTCTTTGAAGTGAAGATCCATAGTCCAAACTTCTGTAGCTTTCATGTATTTTTTTAACATGGACTCTGAGGATTGGTGGTCTGGTGGGTTGTGACCCACTCTGCCTGGGAAACCCTGGATCATGGGCCTAAAAGTTTGCCCCACTGTGGTACGACTCTAGATTGTACAGTAACACCTGTTCAGAGTGTTGCTGTTGTTATCAGATTTTAATATTTCTGCCAGACATTGTAAGGAAATCTGTAACTGATTTTGTACTTTACTTCTAATCACCATGTCACAGATATGTTTGATAAAGTATTGTAGAGAGGATGTTTATGATTGTAATGGTCTCATGTTGCATTCAGAGCAGTGTCATATATACTGTTGAGGTTAACAACCTTTAGCCACACCTAGCATAACAGTTCAAGGGTTTAAAACTTTGAAGTGGAGTGGGAAGCAGACATTATAATATAACCTCCATTGTTATAAAATTGAAATGTTGCAAGATTCTGTTACTTCTACTTAAGTATTTCTTGTGTACAACTACTGTACCTACAGCATAGAATAGTATGTGCAAATCAGTGCGACTTTAAACAAAATGGCTTGTTCTCGTCGGGTACCATTGTGTATTAAACAAATTGGGTTGCAATATTGTCCTGTACCTTTGTCGCAAGGTTCATGGAACATAGTATCGTTGGACAACACACCCACCCACAAGGGAACAGAAGATTAAAATGCTAATTATAGAATAAGGCTCGGACGTATTTATATGATTTTATAAGCCGCAAACTGTGTATAGCTGTCCACAAGGTGGAGTTGTTTACAGCGAGTTTTGTCAACTTCCGCGCTGTATTAAAAATAGTAAAACAAAAGAAGCTTGAATCCTGGAGTATTACATATATAGTACATTCCATGCATTGAAAATATTCTGAGAATAGACAGCAGAGACCCACTGAAGCATTTGGTTGTGAATGCCGATATAAATAGACCATCTCCATGTATGGTGCCTTTGTTTCCTTTTTCGAGTTCCTGTGTAAGCCTACAAGTACTTACGTAGATAGCTTTAGTGTACAGAGCAAGCCAGCCACCCACTGACTAAATATATCCTTCTTTCAATTTGAGTCACAACGATTGAGGTCATTTGACGTTAGTTCCTTATTGGCTGTTCGAGAGTAGAAGTAGCCAATCATGCCCTGTTTTGGCGATTGTATCACGGCAGATCAGAGAGCACAGTCGAGTTAATGAAGTTTATTGTTTCAAAAGTTTTTCGTGCTTTTTAAAGTCCTGTTTGGTTTTATGACTGCGGCACTTCTGAAACTGGCTTTGGACAAATACTCTCACTCCATCAGAAAACTCTGTGCAATTCCTGTACAAATTTCATATTTAAAGTTGAGCTGCTCCAATATTTGTGGGAGTTTTAATACAATATTTTTGGGTTTCCATTGGGAATTTGTGAAGTTCACTTTTTAGCGGTGATAAATGGATACCTTCGATTCGAGCATGTACTTTGGTCAACAACCGCCATCATTCCCATACCCTCAGCAGTGCATGTATGGGCAACCACAGCAGTTGTACCCATCCCCTCCCCCACCCCAGCAGTGTAACTACCAGCAGGAACCTGCCTACCCCATGCAACCAGCATATCAACCACCTCTTACCATACCTCAGGTAAATTCTTCAAGTCAAATTTGCAAATTTCATGATTTTTATTGCATAAAGTTTTTTCTACTAATTTTCAGAAAGGAGAGTATAGTATAATTTTGAAATGTTTTGTCTTTTCAACATTGTGCAAAATTTTGCTAAGAAATGTTTTTTTTATAATTTATTTTTCATTATATATCAAGTTGATTTCTGTTTTTTCTTTCTAATGATATTTCATTCATAAGTATATTGAAATTGTTATATTTGTCAAAGGTGTTTGCAATGATATACTCATGATGCCAAAATTTGTGTTTACTCAGCTTTTTATTTTCCCAGTTAACCTTTTAAATTTGATTGGATTGTTTTGTTTTTGTGTCAGAAATAACATTTGTATCATTTCGGATGTTTCGAATTCATCTCCAGAAATTTTATACTCTTGCCAAATTTGTGTTTACTCAACCTTTCTATTTCCCAGAATGCATTTTTAATTTGACTGCGATTTCTTTTTAATCTGAGAAATACTTAAAAAAGTGTAACTTTGGTGTCATTTTGGTTGTGGCTACGTCTCCAGAAATTGACAAGGCTTTGTACATGGTTATTTCAAATACCATCTATTGCTCGAACTACACACATGCTTTGTTTACATTAATTTCATGTTTTGTGGAATTGAGAGAGGGTTTCTTTTCCAGTTTGCCGTCAGTATTTAGACAAAAATTGTTTAACATTTTATTTTGTAATTGACAATTGCAATATTTATAACGGTCATTCATCAGAATTGATCAAGTGCACTGTGATTTTTAATACAAAATTAAAGATATAATCTTTACTATATACCTTGCCAACACTGCTAAGAGATAATTTTTAAATCCTGCTGTACTGCACAGTTAATTCTAGGACTGTAGTACAAGTTTATTTTTCAGCAGCCAATCTTTCTTGAAGTGTCTGCTATAAGACTTTCATTTCTGTTCAAGTTCAAAATAAAATCATTTGAACATTTTTTTTTAGCAAACTGACTGTAGTTATCAAGCAGACAACAAGTCGACTGTCAAGCAGTGCATTAAGTTACTGTTAGAGTGTAAATACATGAAATGAGTAAATGATATCTTTGGCTAGCCAGCTTAGCATTGTTGGTAGAGCAGATGCCTTGTAACCCTGAGTTTCACTAACTGTATGTAGTGTGAATCCTGTTCTACAGTACTGTACGTACTACTGTAACATGTTTCTTAGCCATTTTCTGTTGTTTATTTACATGTCAGTCAGTATTGTTGTTGCTCTTTCATTTTCTTATACTGTTTAGTGAGTGGGGGACAAAATGAAACATAAAGTAGCCTAATTGTGACAATTAAAGTACAAAACAAAAGCAAATTGTGACAATTAAAGTACAAAAAAAAGCAAACAAGTGGGGAGTCGTTTGCTTCACATCGCAAGACGCTACGCGAAACGGTCAAACTTTCTTTGTTCGAGTCCAAAGTTTGCTAAGCAGTATTTTTCACAGGAACAATGTAGTGTTGTTTACAAGAGACAATGATCAGAGCCTTCTAATGAGCTACACAAAATATGAACCACTGAATTAGTCTCTTAATATTTCTGGCTGATTTTACCAAACTTAGTGTCTTTTGTTACATCCTCAAAGAAACCTATAAAAAGACCATATATACAGTACGTACCACATTATGTAGAAAACACTGCACTTCTCACAAGTCTTAAGTTATAATACATAATTATTAGAAAGTCAGCCGACATGAAAGAAAGAGATTGTTGAATAATTATGCAAAACAATAAATCAACAGAGTTTGCTTCATATCTTTCTGTCAGATATATACATAATCAGCCTAATTTTAATTAAAATAATTACTAAAATAAAGTATTTTATGATCTGACAAACATGCCGTAAGTACTGTTTGTACTTTGTAACAATATGTTGGTTTTTATAGTTATTATTCCTGCTTAAAGTTGAATCAAAAAATATATATAAGCCAAAAAAGAACAAAGAAACAAACAAATTAAAACATGCCAAGGAATGATTCTGAGAGGTGATCTAGCTAGACGTTATATAACATTTCTTTAAAAAAAAAGGTTATTTTACTGTAAGTCAAAGTGAATGTTTTGATAGAAATATAATACATCTAGCATTGAAGTTTTTCAGAACTTAGCCCATTGTGCACATCAACTCATCAAGGTATATTTGATGATATGCTGTAGGGATCTGTAAAATAAAATAAAAACATTCAACCAACTGGGTTGTAAAACAAAGGCTTGAAATTTATGACAATGTTGCTTAATTAACTCAGCTTGAATGTAACCCCATACAGTAAATTTGTTGATGTAAAGTATTATATTAATTAGTAAATGGAGTGAGACAACAGAAATTTGCATGAGTAAATAACTGTATAGGCAGCTAGGATACTGTAAAGTTGTAACTGTATGAGCTACTCAAATTTTTTAAGTACCCATTTCTGTCTCTATAGTATCAAACTTTCCTTCTTAAAATTGAAGATTTAATCTGAGGAGAGAAAAAGGATTGGAAAAAAAATAAAAAATTGTGTGTAGCAATGAACCTTTCACATTGTACATTATTTTTGTGATAAAAAAATATGAAATTTAAAATTCATTTGGTGTTGAAATGAGATTAGTTTGGTGTGAATCTCGAGGGCATCCAGCATGCACTGGACTGCACTGTATTATATCTAATTTTCAGTTAAGTTTTGTACTGGAATTAGAACATCAGACGAAGTTATTATTATTTCATTTTTATTTTTTTGGGTCACCATAGAACAATTTTTGTGAAAATTCCCATTTATTTTCACCTTTTCGTTTCCTTTTGGTTTATCACCTCATCAGACTCCAGTGACCAGAAAAGATGCTGGCTCCTTTAATTCGGAACAGTTTATCAGCGACAACGATTTGGTGGCTTGCTCGGTGCGAGAATTGAACAGGCGACTGCGAACCCTCTCCAAGGAGACCGTGTCACTCCTGAAGCAGAGGAGGAGGACCCTGAAGAACCGTGGTTACGCCGCAAATTGTCGGGAGAAGAGAATCACCCAGAAAGATTCCTTAGAGAATGACGCAAAGAAATTACAGGACACAGTATCAGTCTTGAGAGAAGAAAACGCCGAGCAGAGGGATCAGTTGGAGAATCTTAACTTCAAATACAAGGCTCTGTTAAAGTTTGCAATGAGCAACACACTCCTTGACACTTCCACGTTTCTCCAGAGGGCCCCCGGAGTGGAAACACTCGCCACGGTTGCAGAAGCTATCAGGGGCAGAGAGAGTACGGATGCGTCAGAGCGTGCTTCAAGTTTACTCGATTCAGATCTTTCCCTGGATCTTAAGTCAGAAATGAACTTATCACTCAAGCAAGAGCCTGGATTCTGAGAAGTGTTGTTATACATAAAATAAAACTATATATATACAAGCTCTGTAACAAGTACAAAATCGCTGGCTGATCCGTGTATGACACGTTATACCAGATTCGACGCTAGCCCTCCCCCCCCCCACCTTTTCCCACTCCTTCCCTCCCCCTACTGTTCCCTATGACCAATATTTCCATAACAATCTTAGTACAAAGAGTGGACTTTCAATATCACAGTGTTTATTGTACTGTATATAATACTGTTCATGTATGTCTAATGTCCAAGAACTGTGTGTATGTCAAGAATTGAAACAAGAGGTTTTAAGAAGCTAACAGTCTGTGTCATCAAAACTGAGGATATTCATTATTAGAGGTAAGTTTGCTCAAGAGTTTGAAAGTTGTGATTTGTTGAACGGTCTGTCTGTCTGTTTGTCAGAGGTTGTGCCTGTACATTCCAATATGACCTTCTGTGAACCTTAAACGGATAACTTAACCAACATTTTATGCTAGGTTTGATAGTTATATTAACAAACTCCCACTCAGTGCACAATGGATATTCTTACATTGTGCTTATATTGCTAGTTTATTCTTAGAGAGCCCTATCAAAAATAAGTAAAAAGACAATCTTGTCTTTGCAAGTGGTTGGGAAACATGTGCCTACTAAATATGTCAAGTTTTCCTGCAGGCATATCTTACATAAATTTGAAAGCTTTGCATAATTGGTTTGAAAGAGACTAAAGTAATGAAATCAAATATTAAAAAAACAGATTACAGAGAAGAAGGAAATCTAAATTAGAAATGTAGAAGTGACCTTTCCCCAAAGTCTTCCCATTTCATTGATTGTTTAATGAGATTGTTTTGTTCCAGTAATTAAAACAAGTGCAAGAAAATATATCACTATCTGGTAATTAATGGCCTTTGCAATTGTCTGTAAAATGGTGTTCGTACCGAGACGTATCAGCACATATTTAATTCTGTAGGCATGAGTGGAATCTACTGTAGTTACCCAGTTGTCGACTTGAGATGATAGTTTGATCTTGGTTACACACATGCTATAAAATACTGTATTTCTTGCAAAAACCAGGTCCAGTTTTATTGCTTAATTTATCTATGTTTATTTCTATCATCAAGTCAAAAGTTGTAAATGCAGATGGGAAGGATCATAAAATAATTCAAACATATACATATATATATATATATACACCAGTGAATTTCCAAAAACTGCCCACAGAAAAAAAAATGATTTGAAGGTCCCTATAACCAAAACCAAAAGTGGTATATATTTGCTACGACGAAGGCAATGCCTGTAGTCGGGTGTAACTTCCAACAGTTATCTCATATTTATTTTCCTTCACATATTTTCATTCACAAATGTATGCATTTTTGTCTACTTCACCACTAGTATTTGGTCCTTTTAGTCACCAAGAATGATTTTTACGTATACAGGTGAAGAAATCTCATAAATTTGTTCAATATGTAATGAAACGGTTTGATTTGAGATTCACTAGTCACAAAAAATTAAAGAAAAAAATCCCTTTTTCATTAAGTCACAGTTTAGGTATAAACTTCAATAACAATTTGTTATTCATTTGTTTTGACCGATATCAACCACAAACGCCTTGTATATTTTTTGGTTGTTATATTTGATATTCAATGTCACATGGAAATATGTCGGGCATGAAATAGCAATGGGACGTATTAATGCTTAATAATCGTGTAGAACATCGCGGGGTCTGCCTGTCGCCGTCTCGTTGAAATACTGCAGAGTGTGAGCATTGCTGAGCGTGGTACACTGCAGGGAATTGCAGACCAATTTATTAAAATAGGAGAAACAAAAAGCCAGGAGAAAGAATACAATAAAATAAAATGAATAAATTAATAAGTAAAAAATAAATACAGAAATTAAATCCCTTCTAATTGTCACCGTGCTTTACAGTCAGATATTGTTTTTTTTTTACAAATTGATGGCGTATAGCGATCTTTTTTTTTAACACAGATTGAATATTTTGTTAGGTTTGTTCCTGCTGCTTGTTTATAGAAAATATCGATCAGTCAAACCGTGTTTAAAATATGAAATACTCAGACGAATTTTTACTACTTTAATGATCGTTTCGTTTGCGTAAATTAAGCCTTGCGACCGGTATCCGCTGTAATGAAGCATAGCATATGCATGTATGTATCGGCTATATTATAGCTTCTAAATAACCAGTTTAGATTCCATTGGCAAAAGAAAGCAAACTCCATCTATTTAGCTCGGTCGCTTGCTTGCTGTCCAAAATAAATTTGGAGATAATCTAGAACATACAATATATTGCAGTGCCGTTACACTTGCAATGTTGTATTTTTCTTTGTCTGTACATAACACAATAAAAATTCATCAACTTTAATACTGCTATGCAAATTTCAAAACTGATTCCGTTTGTGAAATATTCAAAGAATGTTTCTTTTTTCTTCTCATAATAGACACAGTATAATGGAAAAGTTAACTGTTTGGAAAAATGTTGTAGTTTCAGTGAAACGATTTTTCCCCATTAGGGTGATACAAACTATAGTTATGTTAACCGTAAAGAAATGGGTGAAAATTAGTGTAGCGCAATTGCTAAACATGTATTTATTTTTCTTATTTCTGATTTAGTGCTTTGTGCATCAATTTCATTCCGAAAACATGATTTGAGTAATGTAAGCTTGATAACATTTATGATTAAAAACTCTTTTTGTTGGACTTACCCTTTAATGTGTCATCCATTAGATGTACCACTTTATACAAAGTTGATTTATATCGCAGTTATTTTATTTATATCAGTAATGTGGGTAAATGTCAGTACTATTTATATCAATTTATCTCATTGCAAAGTCATTTTTTATAAAGTTCTGAATAGTGTTAGAACCAAGAATAATAAAATAATAATAATAATAACTCCACTTGTTGTGAATTTGTGAACTTTAGAAAGAGCAAAAAAATAGTCCGTGAAAAGTGTGGATTTGAGATTTTTTTGGTTTTGTCTTTTGGGCCGCTGTATTTTAATCTATTGACATTGCCTGTGCCTTGGTTATCAGATTTGCATATCTACTTATTGTTTTATATACTGTATGTAGCGTTTAGCAGGACACTGAGCACAGACTGTCCTAGAAATCAAAGAAATAAAAAAACTGGCAGGACGTCTTCATCATCAAATATATATAACTTGATGATACTTCATGTTAGAGACTCCTATGAATCGAGAAAATTTCAAACTGTAAACCGAATTAATAAAACAAGAAAAGAAAGAGAGATAGGAAGGAAGGAAAGAAAACATGTAAATAAACCGAAACACGACGGTTTATTTTTAAATTTAAAGAAGCCTATATTTACAAAATCTTAAGTTTTGGGTTAAGAAAGTATTACTTTGACAGTGGGTGCCATCCAAGTCCCAGTTTGGTATTCTATAACTTTTGTTTTGTTTTGTTTCTTAAAAAAAAAGAAAAAAAAAATCAGCCCACTAAGTTCCCATATACTGTAATGTTAGAATTCATTTATTTTCCATTGTTAATTGTTTGGTTTTAAATAGTTCTTTTTTGTTTTCTCTCATTTGAATCCCACATGTAAAGAAAACCTCTATATTTACGTTAGGTTTTTTTTGAGGGGGTTGGTATTATAAGGAGGATAATTCTCTGGTAGAATTTTGTTCTTTATGTTCGGTTATGTTATCTTATCTTATCGACGATCAAATTTGCTATGTATATAATATGAACGTGTTATTAGTCAAACAGGTTGGTATGGTGCTGGTCACGTACCTTCTATATATATATATGTTACCACTTGTGATTTAATACAGCAAGGAATTTTAATAGAAACGCCAGGAACTGGTTTACAAACAAATATGATTTTCTATGATCCTTTCTGTTGTGTGGTTTGTTCTCCTGATATATTCAACTATATACTGTTCTCCGTAATAACCCTGTTGAGTAGACTACTGGAGGAATATTTTTCATGTTTCGCTTTTCCAGGCCACTCCATATTTTCGTGAGCTTACTTACCAACCCCATCTCAGGGGTTGCACCCTCCTGAAAGCCCCTTCCATATAGTCAGGCCCGCTAGCACGATGTTTTGTTCGAACTGCATGAGGAATCATTGTTGCTTCTAAAAGAGTAAATAAGCTTTCTTATTAGCGCGTAACTGCATTCTTATTATACCAATTAGGCTAGGATCATCTACATTAAACATGTACGGTAGGCTCTGATACGTAATTTGTAATAATACTGCAGTTCCCCCTCACCCCCCCCCCCCGCCCCACCTCACCCCCAAAAGTACAGGTTTGGTTTGAGCGTATTTGGGTGGCAAATGAAGTCACAGGCTGGAAATACAACCGACTGCATTAATATTTCAGTCCATATTATCACGTAAGGCTTTAGCCTATACTAGAAGAGCTTGATAAAGGGAGGGGTTGGGTGGAATTGTCAGGAAAATTTCGCATGGCAACGAAACGAAAAGTTTCCAAATTGTTGATGATTAGTCTGTATCAAGTTTCGTGGATATGAGTTTTTAAAGAGAAATACTTCACCAGTAGACCTATATCTCGGCAGGACATCTTTTCTCAAGTCACCATAGATTTAAGATGACCACGGTAGTTTGCCATGTCATTTGTTTCAAACAAGTTGAGACTTGCAGAATTTAACACACACAAAAAACATTTCCTTCCTTTGGCTTCCATAAAGGCTCACATTCTACCAGTTTATGGTGATAAGATTTATTATCTTCTGCATTCATATCTGTAATGTGAGACGGCTGATTGGTTGATTTGGCCAATTAAGAAATAGACAAACAAAACGATACCGTATTGAGTGCGCTTCTATTATTCGGGCCTTCAGCTCTTATAATGTCATAATTTTATAATTCAACTATCGATAGTTTCCACTGATTGTTCCTGTACAAATTCGTGTACTCGAAAGACAAGGGTATCGGGAATAGAGGTACTTATAAGTCGGCAGATTCTCGACAATGGCAGACAAAAAAAAATAGCTTTGGACTAAAACAAAAGAAATATTACTACCTTGAACCAAAGCGAAAGGAAATATTGATATGAATTTATTGAGACTTCATTTAATGGGGGATATGATATCTGTCTGTTAAGTGATTAAGTAGATTCTACACTATCATCAAGCTTCTGGGACTGTTCATGTCTTTAACCTTGTCATTTTGTCTTTCGAAATTTTGTCTAATCTTGTCAGTCAGTATATGGTTTGGAACGTTGCAAGTTGCATGTGTGCCTTGATGCATATGAATGTGAGTGCATGTGTCCTGCAATAAAACTCCCTTCAAGGGATCTCCAATGCTGAGGATTGCATAAAACTGAGGAAAAACCCAAGCTAAGGGAAATCTAAGTGTTCAACATTTCAATTCGCGTTCACATCGAAATATGATCCATAACTGTCTGAAGCTGCAAAAAAGCAATGGCTGGTTTCATAATAATGGAAGTTGTGTCTATATCATATAGTAAAATTCCACAATGTACACAATTTGCAATTTTGCAAGATATGTCTGTGTGCATGGTGAGCCTATAGCGTGCCATACGTCTTGAAGTCAACATATGTCCAATAAATTGGCATATTTCAGTTTCTCGTGCTCTCATTGGACAAAATCGTCATAGTTACGATAACAATCAGGGTTGTTTCTCGTGTTTTCATTGGCTCATTTAAATTCTAAGATTCTGATTCGAATTAAGAAATCGGCATATGTCGAATTAAACTGTCATCTGCCAGTTTCTCGCACTCCCGTTTGGAGGACATAATTCGACATGTTTCGATTTTTCTCACAAAAGAGAGATTCTTCCAATTATGAGCGTTATAGATGGACATGTGACACAGTCCTCCAATGAAATTGCGAGAAACGAACAACACCCAATAATTTTAATTATCAATGGAACTGTCGATTGTTGGGAGGTCGTCAGATGTTGATTTCTCGTGGCCAGATGACGATTTTGTCCAAAACCAGAGAGCATGACAAACTGAAGTAAGCCGTTGGGCAATAATTCGACACATGACTTAATGTCACGCTTGGTGTACAATGATGGGAATATGTTCTCTTCGTACTTATGCAGACATCGTCCTTCAACTTCACATAGTTCTGTCTTCACAAACCATAACACAGGCGGTTGTTGACATGACCGTTTAAACACAAAAATTCATGAAAAATAATTAATCATTAATAGAAGGAAATAAAATAAGGAAATGCCAAAAGGAATCGTTAAAAGCAAATATAACCCCGTCCTAAATCAGTTCACCGAAGATGAGTAATGTTACAGAAAGTTCAAGAGAAAATGAACAATTAAAAACTTGCAACATCAACATCAGCAGCAGTAGTATCAACAACAATTTAGCATATTCATCAAATATATAAAATATTAAAAAAACAGGAAAAACAAAAACAGAGGACCGTCGTGACTTTGCTTAACATTCTTTTTCCTTTCTAAGTACATATTCTGGGGGTTTTAATTACATGATCTTATTTAAGAGTTTTGCTTGTCTCTTGTGTAGTCATTAAAAACTAATAACATTTCATGTTCTCTGCAACAACAGCAGCAGTAGTATCAACAACCATTGTAGCAAATACATCAAACATATAACACATAAAACAAATATATTAAAAAAAACAAAATTGGGGCTTAACATTCCTTTTCCTTTCTAAGTACATGTTTTTTGGGATTTAATTGAATGATCATATTTAAGAGTTTTGCTTGTTTCTTGTTGTAAGTAACATATTATTTTCTCTGCAACGACAACTTCAGTTGTAGCATCAAAAACAAAAACTAATACATCGATATATAACACATTAAAAAAAAACTTCAAATATATAAAATATTATAAAAAAACGAAAATAAAAAACAGGGGACCGTTATGATTTTGGTTAACATTCCTTTTCCTTTCTAAGTACATGTTTTTGTTGGTTCAAATTGAATGATCATATTTGTTCCTTGTAGTAGTGAAAACTAATAACATTATTTTCTCTGCAACAGCAACATCAACAGTAGTATCAACAACACTTGTAGCAAATACATCAATAATATAACACATTAACAAAATATATAATAAAAAACAGGAGAACCGTCTTGAGTTTGCTTAACATTCCTTTTCCTTTCTAAGTACATGTTTTGGAAGTTTTAATTGAATGAACATATTTAAGAGTTTTGCTTGTGAAAAGTAATAACATATACTATTCTCTTCGTATATATGCTTTAATATACAGCTGTGAAATTGGTCGTATTTCTGTATAGACCGATGGTTTGATTTAAGTTGTATATAGCAATGACTAACACCATGTTTACTTTATTTGCCTATTATTGCTAAACTGAACGTGTAGGTGTATAGGACTAAGCATATTGGCAAGGGTACTGAAAGTGGGGAAATTACCTGATCCTATACTAATTGGCTATTATTATGGGCATACACCCAGTTTAATAGGTATTCTATAAGAATGACATCCAACCTTTTCAATAGGTATTATAATGAGTATAGCCTACATCATGTTGAATACAACTAATGGATGATGTAGCGCTCTAGTTACACTTTTTGTTATTAATTATAGGTCTCGTCGTCGTTTTACATGAAGTACTCAGCTTTTAATAATCATAATTGTTTTTAGTTGCATATCTCAAAAATAATAATAATAATAATAACAAAAATAATGAAAATTTAGTACTTTATAATAGAGTCGGATCCCAAAATTTCTCGGAAATCACAGTGGTAAAGTGTTTGTAGATACCGTACTTAAAATCAGTATCTACCGAAACTAACGGTATATGATCACGCGAAGATACCGGCATAAAAAGTACAGAATGCTCGCACGCTATAGCGTGTTAATCTTTTTTAATATAAGTTCCTTCGTTTTGTGCAACACTATGGCCTTGTAGCTATATATCATTTTATTTTTAATTCAGCAAATTTCAGAAGAGTGCTCGTTTCCTGCAGTTACCTGGATTCACTGCTGCATTATAGGGGTCGTTTCACTTACAGTGCAGTAGGCCTATATCTGAATTTAAATATAATATTAATCCAATTTTTTGGGTCATATTTTAAGAGTTCGTACCGAAATTCAGTTCTCGTCTGGTTATTTTTCCATCTCTGAGGTTTCGCGTTCCACGTTGGCGGATGCGCCGGATGTCCTTGTTCTCTACTGATCTGGTCACTACCGTCCCCCAAATCGCAAAGTCACTTTTATAATATATCAAGGTCATATGATGTGCTGGACATTGGTTCCATGTTTGCACATGATCTAACCACAAATAGTTACGTTTCCACTTTCACCATTTTGTTGTTATTGCTATAACATTGTTGGTATAGTTCTACAATATAACTACAATAACGCTATAGGCCACTGAAGTAAGCATATATGAAGCCATAAACTTCTTTTGTAGCTCGAATGTGCACTAGTTTGGCTCTTGAAATAAATTCACTGATATTTATGAAATTAGCTTTCCTTAGCAAAACCTTTCCAGGATGTCTTTAGAATAAGTGTACTTTAGTCAGCAATCCACTATAACAGCAAGTGAAATAGAATTTAAAGAGAACAATAACTGGGCCACCTAAAAATTACACATCAGCAGAAACAGGGTAGAAATCTTGTAAGGAGGTTTAATCAGTATTTTTTACCTGCAAAGCAATCTCGTTTTACTTCAGAGAGGGAAGGTTATACAATTTGTTGGCGAAACCAGGGGACATCAAACCCATTATTGCCTCGTGGAGAATTATTACTTTTGACAACCGACATTGAATTCAAAGGTGGGTTTTCACACTTTGCACATTTCAGTGACGAAATATTGCAATGATATTTCTTAATTCAAACTTACAATGAGAGTATTAAGATATGGAATAATATATAATAAGATAATTAATATTAACCAGAACTAGTAAAATATTGAGGGAAGAAGGACATCTCGTATATGGCGTTATGCAACGCACGTTTACAAAAGAAAGAAGTTGGAAAAAAATACACCATCATGGTCTTGTTTTACAGGTGTGCAATATGTCAACTAACTTCGGGCTAACAACTTCTTTAAAAATTATGGAAGCGAGATTTACAAAACTATAACATATTAATCTACAGTTTTTCTTAGTTTCTGACACGTTTTGCATAAAATTGCATTATCAATCGCCCTTCGCTAAACAGCAAGTTGAAGTTGACATTGACAATAACGCAAACAAATTGAGAAGGGACAGAGGGAGTGAAGGGAGGGGGGGGGGGGCGGAAGGAGTAAGCGAAGGGAACGGAAGAGAGACGCGCTTGGCCGTCACGGTACGTCTATTTAAAATGTTAAGGTCTGTACTAAACAGTTCTAATCATGACAAATATAATTAATTAATTAATTAATTAATTAATTTTGTTTCTGTGGAATTGGTAAGAATAAATTTGTTCCCACCCTGACCTCAAATTGCCTCAAAGGACCTTGGTGTACACGTCCTTCACGATGCGTTTGTTAAATAATTGTCGCAATAATCCATATAGGATTGTTTGATGGTGGCAATTATTCATTGAAAATAATGAATATATTGAAAATAGACATGCCAAAATTCGGAAATCATGGAAAACTAGTTGTAACTTATTAAGAATATATTTATATATATATGTTTTTTCTACCCTTTAGCTTACATAGCGGTTTTGTGTTACTACAGGTCTCGTTAGGTCTGTTTATACCGCAAGCAGTTGTAATAACAATTTACTCTGTCGAGTTAGTATACACACATCACGCATTAACTGTGTTATTAATGTAAACGGAAGAATATTATAGGGAAAAGAATGACCTGGCCTCGCGATAAAGAGAAAGCGGATTTCACAATTATTCGCTGGACAGTCGAAAAACATTACCAGTCTTATACCCTAGTGGTCAAACGAATTAAGAGATAAACAAGCAAATCTGATCCAAGAAAAGGGTAGAAAAAAGGGGGAAAAAAAGACTTCTAGCTAAAACCTCAAAAGCCACTTAATGTTTGTTTGCTAAAGCTCCTTTCGGCTTACTTTCGTTTTCACACGTGAATGTTATCATGTTTTCTGAGGAAAACACGGTTTATCAGATTGTTTGATTTCGTCACCAAAATCAATGAAAAATTCCCTGATATTTCAGCAAGCAGCTGTCAACACTTATTTGCAGGACTTGAAGTGTTAAAACTGTAAGTTGCATTGGGCTTTAACTTTTTTGTGTCTTTCTGATGCAACCATGTT
>KN882719.1:146353-159577 GCA_000934455.1 Apostichopus parvimensis
TTTCTGAGAATAACTTTTTTTACAAATGTAAATTGTCATGTGTACGTCCGTCACAGAAAAATCACATTTTTTAAAATTTCATATAGAAGGAGGTACCCAGATTTCAAGACATCTACAATTCAATGCACATTTTGAACACTCAATAACTACATAATGTGCGTTTAATTCCTAGGATTTTATTTTTTCAGAAAATGCTGTGACAGACGTACGTATTTTCGTACGTCCGTCACGTACGTCCGTCACGCGTACGTCCGTCACATTATTTTTGTTTAGATAAACAATGTATTTTAACATGTTTATCACTACATTACCTCTGAATTTAATAATCAAACCCATTTAGTCATTAACACAGACATTAGGTAGTTTTGTGGTTGTTTCATTAGCATAAATGTAGTGCTATACAAACACTGTATACTACAGTGTCAACTAGCATATATATTTGTGTTACTGGTTAGCACTTGGCAAGATATCAAAGAAATGGCATGGTATTGAACCACATGTACAGTATGCTATTGTCTACAATGATATAACACTTTCATCTAAAGGCCTTGTTCACATTAGAAAATGCACAGAGGGGATCCGATCGAATCATATCTCCTGCTCGAGATCAACATACTAGTGTAAATACTATCCTACTCAGAGTCAGACCGCGACATGTTGGTCCCCTGTTCTGGGGGATATCAGTTCCAGAGTGTGAACACTCGGGGGAACCAAGGTGACCTGAGATCAAGGCAAATGAACTACATAACACCATGCCTGTTCCACGCACTATTAGGCAAATTAGCCATGGACATATATGGAACTATTAGCTACTGTACAAACTATTTGTTTGTGAACAACATTGTTTCTTGTAGTTCTGCCATTTATTCTTCCCTCTGACCATGAGGTTTCCTTTCGATATCCAACATATATATTACACTGTGTTCAACTAGTTTTGAGTAAATAATAAATCAGTTTTGGAAGGAAGATTGTTGAGAGTCATCAAGAACTGTTATTGCAATTGTTAGTATTTTTTTACTGCTGTAGTATGCATGTTTTTGTTTTGATGTAATTTGTTCTACATTTGCTTTAGGTTCATTACCTTTTGAGTTGGGTTTCAGGTATCATTATACATGTGGAAGAAAAGTTAATTTTGAACCACATGTGCTCATAGTTTTATGTTGGTGGACAGAGTTACCAGATGGTTCTTTCTTAACTTCACAGTGTTTGTGTGTATTACTTTTATACATGTTTCATAGTTGCTATACTAACCAAGGGTGTGCCGCTGTATCTCTGTATCTTGACATGAGATATTTAAGAACTACTGAATTGCCAGTAATTGCTCTCACTACTGAATAGCTATTTGTAGTACAGTATGCACACCCTGGTTATAACACTGACTTCACTTGTTGTAACAGTGTTATAACACTGACTTCTTTCTCCCACTTTCACCTGAATCTTGAATCTATATACATTGCATGCAGAAGTAAGTGACACTCATCTATATTAGAAATTTGCCATACACTTTGTGCATTTGCACTTTTGTGAGAGTCACCATACAAATATTGTAACTTCCTGTTCATTGACTCAGAGTGGGAAATCAGAGCTGGAGCATGAGTTCAAGTGTGAACACTATAGGAGATTTTGGAAACATATTTGCGGTTAAATTGTCAACACAGGACTAAGAACAGGGGATCCAATGTGAACACAGCCTAAGAGCTCCTGAAGCAATACAACACAATGTATCACACATCTGAATTTCTTGTTTGCTAAAAAGTGCTGTTATATCATCCATACAGAAGCTTGCAGTACATGTATTTTAATAAAAACAATTGTCAAGTAAATAAACAGGTTGTGAAGAAAAGTGAATGAAAAATGGTTTGGTGCTCATACCATCTTAATGTTAATAAAGACCCATCATTCTGACCCACTAGAGGAACTTCAACACCCTAGGGGTCTAACATCTGTATTGTTTGAAATGATGCACACACAATTTTAAATGAGCTTACCATTACCATTTCAAGTGATGATTTGCATACAACTTAAAGTGAAATATAGATTTCCAATAGAATATAAATTTTGTGAGAGGGTAAACCTTCTTTTCACTATTACTTTTACCTAAGTTGTTCCATTAGACACAAGTAAATTCCACATTATTGTGTACATCTGTCAACAATGGAAACTCTGGGTGAAGCCCTGTCACAAATTGAAATTTTAGGGATACCAAGTAGCGCTTTTGTTTGTGACGGACGTACATTTACTATATAATTTCACACGTGTACGTCCGTCACAAAAAATTGTACGTCCGTCACAGAGGAATTTTTGAAAATATTTCAGGGAAGTGATAAAGGTTTCAACTGCTTGTTTACTGATATGTGTAGTTAAGAGTCTTCTTCATAACATGTATAGTAGTTTTTAATTGTATCCCATTCCAATTCACAGAAATTTTCAAAAGAAAAATACGAACTGAAAAAGTCACTTTCTCTGGGTACGTCCGTCACAGGGAGGTTTTTTGAGTATTTTTGTAGTTTATTTGGATAGACAAGGAATGAAACTCCATACAAGAATAGTACAAGGTAGATGTTCCATAAAACCCAAATGAAAAGTTATCTCCTATATATAGCCATTGAGATATGGATCAACAAACTGTCCGAAATGTACGTCCGACTTTACGGAATTGCCCTACTTTTAAAATGTACTTAAGTACTACTTAAGTATTCATCAGCATTGATATATTCTGCTCTCATCAGAGGAAACTAAACAAGTAGACTAACATTACAGAACAGATTTCCGCAAAAAAGTATTAGGAATTTCACATTTATCAGTAGTACATGTTACAAGAAAACATAATCCATTTAATCAGAATCTTTCATTCAAAACTAGTCAGAATAAATACAGTTTGTTCTTCTACTGGTATTAATATCTGTAACCAAATTTGCAATGAATATATGCGATATAAAACTTGACATAGAAGTTCATGATTCTGAATAATGTAAGTGCTTTTGGTGTCTCAATAGTCAGCAAGCCCAAGCCAGCCTTTTAAAGTTCCCCTTTCTTCCTAGCTGTCCTGCCCTGGAAGTTTGGTACATCATGGCTCCTGCTGAGCTTAATTAAATCCTCTTCATACTTCTTGTAAACTCACTTAGCACTCTTTCTAGTTTGGTTCTGTATCTCTTTCAAAATAATCCATATCAGAGGATAATTCAGCATTCACTTCTGTGTCTACAGCAGTTATGAGGTTTGAAGACTTTTGCTTTTTCATGCAATAGTGAAAGTACTATAGTTCTGTGACCAAAACCACATTAGTTTAGTTAAGTAGGGAAAAAAGGATCAGGAGGGACACTCAAGTCCCTATCAAGGACCCTAAATAGGAGAGGGGGCAAAAAACTGAAGACAAAAAAATCAGACCTGATTACAATGCTTAAAGTGCTTGTCCAAAGCATTCTTAAACCCATTCACACTACTTGCAAGTACAACTTTCTCAGGCAAACCGTTCCACTCATTCACAACCCTATTAGAAAAAAGTTATGTCGAATATTAATCCTACATTCTGGAGTTTAAGACAGTGACCTCTAGTACAACTACTATTAGCAAACATGAAAAACGTCAGTGAAGGATAAATTGTCAAAACCATACACAATCTTGAAAACCTGAATCAAGTCACCATGTAACCTCCTAAACTCCAGTGTGGTGAGATTCAACAGCTGTAACCACCTATAATAAAGAACACCTTTAAAGGAACTAATCATCCTATTAGCCCTCCTCTGGACCTTCTCGAGTACTTCCTTATCCTTAGCAAAATATGGGTTCCCAGCCTGCACAGCATACTCCAGATGAGGCCTAACCAACTGCTTAAACAGCCTAACAACTATGTCCTCTTTCAGAAAACTGAAGTTCCTCTTGATCATACTTAAACACTATTACCTCTTTTAGCAGCTTTGAGACAACGTTTAGAAGGTTGCAGAGATGAGTCAATGTAGATACCTAGGTCTCTATCAACAAAGACCTCCTGCAACTTCATCATTAAGAGTGTAGGTATACTTTTGGTACTACTACCAATATGCATCCCCTTGCATTAATTAATATTTATAAAAGCATTTGCCATGCATGAAACCAGAAAAAATCTTATCCAAATCCTTTGAAATTTCTCAGAATCACTTTTGCAAGAGACATTGCTGTATGGTTTTGTGTACAAAGCAATTTGTTCAGTTTCAAAATCTTATTGATTTGAGAGACCAGATAAATTATTCCCTGCATAATACTTAACTTTATTTGGTCTGGTAAGCTTGACAATTTATGGGCACTGTTTTGATAAACAAAACTTAAAATGGAAGGCCTTAAATTCATTTTTAAAGCTCCATTAGAGATTTGAAATTACTTGGGTGAGATGCTATTGTGTTTGAAGGATGAAGATCGTAAAACTTGCTTCAACGTTTAGTCAGAGAATGGTAGGTGTGTTTGTGTGGGAGGGGGTTAAAGGGAGGACATATGGACGACTGGGAAGGGGTGTGAATCAAGTTTATATTGCATGTGTAAAACCATTTTTCTTGTGATCCAATCCCATATACAGTTTGAAATTTCACTTAATTGTTGCACTGAAACCAAAAACGATATTGATAATAAGTAATACTAATAATACTGGTATCATTGAGAATTGTTTGGCATTTGTTTAAAAATTTAAACATCTTAATGACTATCTTTTCAGCAACCTGTCGTGATGAATCAACCACATGATCCTATTCAGGAAAAGAAGAATGGAACTTTTACAATATCAGTTCTTGCAAAACCTGGGTCTAAGCAAAATGCTGTCACTGGTAGGTCAAGGAAAAGAAGTACTTTTTTTCCAAGGTATTTACAGTACTGTCTCTGTTGAACACAATAACACAACTAAAAGTACTGTCATGTCATCTCATATTTAGACATGAGAACAGCAAATAGGCAATATTGCTCTCATGAATGTATTAATATGATCATCTGTGGTTTCATTTTAATTTATACTCCACCAAACAAAACAAGACCCATGAAATGGGGAACAGTATCATAATACTGTATTTGCAGTATTTTGAACAAGGGTTTTCGTTATTAGGATGTAGGAGCTGCACGAAGGCAGTTAAGTGGTAAGCAATATTGAAGATTGATTGCCATTGATGAAGAAGATATGGACTCTTTGTATGGATGTAAATTTATGTATTGTATGGATGTTAGAATATTAAATCAGGTTTATGAACTTTACAATCAATGGATGATGATTTCATTAAAAGGGATTTTCTTGGATCTAACTTGCCTAGTTCCTAAATAAATTGAGTTAGTGGCAGGGAAAAGCAATTTTCAATTAGAACAGGAAAGTGTGACTTTGGTTTCTTTGATGGTTATCTGGCAAGGTTCACGATGCTGTTTAATGATTAAATTTAAAAAAAAAAAAAATTAAGTACTTTGATTGTTGCTTAATTGTTGCACCAGTGAAATTTGTTGGTTCATCGTATCAGGGTGGGAATGATTTTCTCCGTAGATGACAGCAAATTTTTGAAGAGTCAAATATATTACTAATATTGCTTTACTAGCGTTCTCGAGTGGTGTATCATGCATTGATGGTCATGACTTTTCCTCTTTGTGTAGAAATAACATCTGAAGCAATCAGTGTCCAAGTTTCAGCACCTGCAATGGAAGGGGAGGCAAACGCAGAACTCGGAAAGTATATTGCTTCAATAGTAGGAGTCAGAAAAAGTGATGTGTCACTTACAAAGGTATAGTTACGCAGCTAGGCATGTAAATTATTAATTGCATCAGCCAATCCCAACCCCATGCAAATATCACAAGATGTTTGCATAATACAACCTAAGCAATAACTTCTACTCTGGCCAATAACTGGAAAAATTATATATGTTGGAGCTACTAAGAAAAAAAGGAAATGTGAATCATGCCATTAAAGTTGGATTCAAAAGTTGTTTCTGTGACATGATGAATCTGTGAAATGCATGAATAACCTGTAAGGTGAGTCCATGATTCAACTCGAGCCAGGAAATTCATGTGGCAGTGACTTGACTCGACCCTTGAAATGACGTGAGTGACTATAGTTATAGCTCTGTTGGTGGTACCAATAGAAAACATACATGATGTCACTATAGCATGTTCTGGACTTGAATCATCTGAAGCATGTGAACATCAATTTGGCATTGAAAAGTGATTCTAGCTAATGTTAGAAGTTTCCCCTTAGCAGGAGTTTACTTATGGGAAAGTGGTATTTATTCAGAGCTCTTTTGTAATAGCATTTTCCTTTATATTGAAAACATGCTATTGTAACATAACAGTAATTTGTATGTATTTTATTTTTACCACTTTTCCACAACTGAATCCCATGCATGTTTAAGTAACATATTCAAGTATTGTCAATGTGTTTTCTTTCCTAGTAATTTCTTTTTCTGTAATTAGAGGGCAAATTAAACCAGGGCCACATTCCATTAGGCTGATGATATTGCTGACAGTGTCACAATAGGTAAAATTCTGCAGCATTATCACTTTTTAAGATTTCTAAGTTTGCTCTGTATATTTTGTAGGGCATGAGGTCAAGATCAAAAGTGTTCTCAGTCACTGCCTCTGGTCTGACTGTTGATCAACTATTGGATGCCTTCAAGACAGAATTGGAAGCTGGATAGTGTCCTCTACTGACAACAAAAGAAACGCCTCAGCCCAAGTCAAAAATGCTGAATGGTATGCATTCTTCATAATAATTAATTGTAAGCTTCGCTTTCTTGAATGTTTGTTTTGTCCAATAAAGGACCAATGTTACAGCCTACTTTTGCATAATATTTATCAGCATAAGGCTGCCTTCTCCTTTATCCTTCAACCAGTTGTTGTGTTCGTAATTTCCTTCCTTCTTTACTAAATAAATTGATAACCATTCTTCCAAATGTTTCTCAAAAGTTGTATTAGTCAAAAATACCATAAGCATGATTGGAATACTTTGCCAAATGTACGTTTTGTACGTATCCCACGATGTCAGTTTTGAAATGTCGCCATCTGCTGAGCCTGGTTCACAAAGCATGTATAGAACTAGGTCATCCATCAACAGATATCTCTGCTGTTTCTACAAATCGGAATAAAAAGTGAATGTCATTTCCTGAGAGATGTTGACAGTATTTCACTTTTACGATGATGAGTGTTGCTTCCAAGCCATCAGATATAGTAGGGATGGGAATGAAATGTAAATTTACAAAACTAGAAAATGTCATGTTCCAGCAATGTATCAACTGATGCATTGCAACAAAAATAGTAATTGATTATTCTGTATCTTGCTTCTGTCCATGAGATATCCCCACCCCCTCTTTTTTGGCAGCCAGCCTGTTTTATGAATGGCAACCATTAGAGGCAAAATTATTAAATCTTTCGGTAATATCTTTCTCCGTTTTTAAAGTGGAAATGTATTGCTCAAAAGCTACTGTCGGTAAATATCAATACATTGTATTCAAAGAGTTTTTCTCCTTCATAGTGCAAAACGGATCTTTCATCTTCAATACGAACCACTGTTTACTTTCAATTCTCCCTATGTCTTTAACATTTTCTTGAAGCAGTTTATTTGCTCTGAGTTTTGTCAAATATAGGTAAAATCCTATCTCCAGGTAGTTCGTTTACTTGGCTAGTCAAAGTTACAAATCAACTGATGTAGAAAAAGAAACAGATTTTCAGTTTCGTGTGAACAATATTACATGTAAAAGAGCTAGGGCAGCGAATTTATTCATTTACAATCACTAATTAACAATGTTGTCATCATCAAATCTAGATTGGAAGCTTTAACTCTTAATATTGAGTTTATATTTTACTCAGTATATACACTCAGTTTTGTTTTACTCAGGTGTTCTAAAAATGATTATGGGAGAAAAGTCGTTTAGGAAATTGATTGATACCAAATACTTTGTTGTTTTATTATTTATGAAATCTACATGCCATCAATACTGTAGGTATACAGGTGTGAAGATCTGAAAATGGTACAATCCTATAGTGATTTTCTGATTAGAGTTATTGTTTCAGTAAGTGGTGTGAGCATATAATATTATTGTTCCTCCCTAGCTTGTAGGTTTTTATACCTGGATTTTGGTTAGACTTGAACGTCCTACAATGAATATCATTATAGCTGGACTTTATTAGAACGTCGAGTCTGTATATGTATATGTATAAGACAAACCCATTCAATTATAGTTGTGAATTTTGCTAACTATGTGCGTAGTAAACGTTTTTGAATGTATCGATGGTGTTATTCCAACCGCCATGTGCAAATCTCCAAGTATACGGAAACGTTTCCATACTGTACATGTGGAAACCATGGTTTTGATTTGGGTCTCGGATTAACTTCATCGTGCCCCATCATTCACAAGATGTTAGACAGTGTCTTGTTTTGCTTTCAGTTGAATAATGCAAAGTGAACGAAAATAACACAATGACTAGTTTTTTACAATACTTTACAGTTTATTCTACCTCCATGTACAATCTGAGACACACAAAGCTTCATATTAGTTAACACTTTGTGTCCAATACAGTTTACCATTTAAGTCATAAATTTTTTCCTTAGTGGCAATTATCTCTTTTTCAAAAATAGAAGCATTTTCTGGAAGTTCTCTGTTCAATGAAACCGAAAAACAATTCCTTTTACATGAAGATACAGTTAAGAACAATTGAGTGACTAGTTAACAGATAAGCTATTACTCTACTAACACAACGACCGGATATTCTAAACGTGGACTAAATAATTTCATGCATAACGGTGAGAAAAGGTTTTCAAGTTGTTACATTTACATTCATGTATATCATATCAAGAAACTGAGAAACGAAACTGCCCTGCGCCCATGTCTCAGTCTTTAAATGGGGATATAAAAGGAGTTTTTTCTTAGTAAAGTTCATCAAAATTTTATAAATGACAGTCATTTTAGACAAGTAGCGTTAAAATATGTGTGTACAATTACAATAACAAAAAAGGTGATGATTCGTGGTACGAAGAAGGTATCGAATTTACGCTGAATAATACTTTTCTCTGGTTGAGTATTATATAAGAATACTCACGACTGGAAATAGAACAACATTACAGCGGACCATCGAATGGATTCTTTACCTACATAGGATAGACTACCTACGACACAGTCAACCATCTGTTTACAATATTTAGTGTAACTAAATATACCTTTGGGATAACGTTCGTTGATTGGCAGCCTGGACGATTTCGACGGTTATAGACGCTGTCGCGGAGACAATTCGCTGCACTCCAGTACGGCGAAGTTCATTTGTGATACATCAGTAAATTTAAATTTCTTGATAATTTTACATGACGTATAGTATTTGAATGACAGGTGTGTAATAACTTGTAACGTTTTGTAATCTCAAGATGTCTTCAAGATGTGTTTCATACCCCAGGCTGTACTTAATTTTTTTTTGTTCTCCATGAGGTTGAGCTGAAGCAGCCTAGTAGCAGGTACTCTTTCCTCCTTCATGTGATCAAGCGAGCATTTTTAATTCTTGTTTTGTGCAATACTAGGTCAAGTTGGCTTCAATTTCTTGTCATTGTAGTGTTTGAAGAAATTGCTCAAGAAATCTGGTATGATCTTAAAATACATCAATTGTAGACAAATGGACAGTCTGTTCTTGTAGAAATGACGGACATTTTAGAGCTTTTGGAAAGCGTATGAAATATTGGCTGGAATAACTATATGGTTTATATGTTCAAATTATACCAAAGTAATATGAAAGGTTTCTCGATTGTTTGTAACCACAGCCCTACTTCTACTTGTGAGAAAATATGCATCTTACCTTCTCAATTGATGGACAGAAAAGAAAATGTCAGTTAGACGTTTTCCGTTTAGTTGATACTTGTGCTATCACGAAGAAATGAATTCACGCGTAATACCGGTCTGTCCACTTAGCTATTACTGTTCGCCGGATTCCACTAAAGTTAATTACTTTATGTGGCATCGCGCTGTCATTTGTCAACGTTCATTAAGCCAATTGATGAAATCTGGGATGAATGGAAAGTCAAATTTGAACTGATCACTTGATGCTGGCAAAGATTGGTCCAATAAACTTTCATTGAAGACAACCCGGTTGCTTTTAGTCTTGATGTAATTACAACGCAAATACCTGTTAAATTATTATTCTTTTGACATTTTCCTTTAAATTTTGAATACATAGATCTTTAAGTATGATTAATTTGTGTATCTAGTAGAAACATTTATATACCCTTACCCTCATCCCCTGTACTTGTATATTGTGATTTAAATACGTAGTATGGATTACGAACCGTGTAGAACGTAGCGAAGTTTAAGGCATGCGAACTCCATATATCAGTCAACATCTTCGTTTACAATTGGCACTAGTCACAAAAAACACTAAGCAAGGCATATGTCACATTATATTACAATTAGACCCAATGGTGCAATAGAAAGCGTTGAAACTAACCCACAAAGGACAGAGCTCAGAAATCACACTCGCATTTTGCAAACGACATTTACCTTATATCTTAGTGATACCCACCCATTTTTTTGTTTTCTTAAGAGTAACGTTCTTCAGTGTGGTATGTTATGACAGTCTCATAGCAGTGTTATAAAGTGTAGATAAAGTAGGCCTATTTAACACATCTGCTGTAATTCGTAAAACAGCTAATTTACTATTTAATAAATTTAACCACTAACCTCTCACTTTTTACATTTTTTTTAAAGTAACTACTGTATAATATACATATTCACACACCTAATGTTACTTAAATATTACGAAAACACTCGCTTAGAATTGTTTTCAGCTTTGCACGTTGAGAAAGATATCATATTTTAAAGTTTAACTTGTCGATGCCCCAAGCACTGGACACCGCAGCTGTGATTATAACACTCAGTTCCTGTTTCGGCATGAGTGTCCATTACTCGACGGATTTACTTAGTATGTACTATGTATGTAGTCAACTGTATTTCTCGACACCTTTCTGCTCCATATTCTAAATGAATTTCTTATATAATGGAATTACAAATTAACTTAATATATAAAGATGCATTGTATTATGAAACGGTCATTTTATACTATGATAACACAATGATTCTGTGCACGAAAACACTGATGCATTATTATATTTATTGAAGAGAATAATTAACTATGTATCATTGTCCACTGATATGTTTTGTTGTAGTATTCTGATGATATTTCATTTCAGTATTAATAAAGAATTTTTTTTTTGTAACGTGGAAGTGTGGAAAAATAACATGTAATTAGTGCTTTGCGAAATAATCTAGTATATCTCTTTAAAGTAAAATGCATAAGTCCTCTCACAGCCGCAGTAAATCACGAATAGACCTAGTCAAATGATCTTGAATCTATAATTTGTATGTTGCTGAGTTCTAATAATGTACATAATATATGTAAATCACTTTCCTTTGCCCTTGGTTATACCGCTTCATCTTCGAAACAATAGTCTGGCTCTAAGATGCAATTATGAGATTCAAATTATTCATGACTTTGTATGACCACTTGTGCGTGACTTTTGTCGCTCGGTAAAACTTTGAAAAGGTCACTTTACCACATTGGCTGTAGCAATTAAATCACTCCGTGGAATTCTGCTGTCTTTTTTAACACGAATTGGTTACTCTTAATGGTTTACTTCGTCCTTCACAGTAATTGCATGTAAATATACACCGTATGATACGGCTCGTCGTACTGTACAAACCGTTGGTTTCAATTCTGATTATGTGCAAATATAGGTTGAAATGAGAAAACGTGGCATTCATACCATAGGAATGAGGTTAGCGTAATTATTCGATATGCTATATTTATGAAAGAAAGGAATGGTGCAACTTGCCTTTATAATTTTTTTACCACGTTTTTTTAACCAATTATTCCATGATTTGTGTGCAAGTATATTCGTAGACAAATATACGTCGACCTACAATATGGACCTTGAATTATTTTGTTTAAGCCAATTCAGAAAACCAGTGTCTTACAATCTCGTTCTATCGTGTTATAAATCTATCATTTCACAGCGTTTTTTCTTCTTCATCGATTAGCCTGCTATACAATAATTCTCAGTCGATATATGACGTATGTTATTTCTAGTAGTGTGAACGTTTTTTATTAACATGGAACCATTGACATGTTTGATTATGCGGTAATAATATTGTGTTAAATAAATGTGTGCCATGTTCCGTTGCGTTGCGTTGCACTTACTTGTGAGTGCTGTGTGTAGCATTTCAATACTTCAGAAAAAGTTTAAAAACAAAATAATAGTTTAAATAACAGCTTTTATTTTGTCTAAGAAGAGTCTAAATTTGCTAATAGCAGGGCAACACATAATTTTGCACTTAAACGTGCATATCCTGTCAAACATAGAACACTAATTTAATGTAGAAATAGGTGGCTGGCCTTTCATCAGTACATTAAATTCACTTACTGTTCAGTTCTTTCAGTTTGAGTGGTTACTTCGTCTTAAAGTTGTAAAGTCTAATTACTAGAGCCGAGTCGATTTACATTCATATCTTATTTCTTTACCGCTGTCCTCGTGTAGTAAATAGTCCATTTATTCTTTCGGTAACCCTCACTCCTTTCTGGAATATATTTGTAGTCAATTATTTAAACCATTAAGTAGTCAATTATTTAAACCATTAAGTTGTCAATGTTTGCTAGTTTGGTTTGTTTTATGGACAAGCACTTTTAACTAAACTCACACTATCTTTTTCACACCTCTTTATTTTCTCTCTTGAATCAGCATTTTCAATTTACAATAACGCTATTAAAAATTCAGTTGGCTCAAGGTTAGTTAGAAATGGTATAATACCAATCAGTGAGATCTTTTCTACTATTTGGGTATTTCCAAAATAATAATCTTTTCTTATTTACAATAACCTTTTGTGACGATGACAGCCATCGTCGTTCTGAGTTTCTTCTCTGTTCATGCTATCTAAATTTCCAAACTACTATACTTTCCTCTATTTACAACTATGCTCGTACCAAAGAATGTAACGTCATTCTCTTGCCAGTCTTTCCCCGTCAAATTAACTTGGCAATATGCTCATTCGATTTCAAGTCGCAGTTTCAGTTGTTTACATTTGTTTCCGTCGGTTTGCAGCAATACTTTTCTTTCTTCGCTGAATATCATTGTCCACCTTGGTCCATTAAAGTTTAAGAACCTACTTGTGTTGTGAATCTATATGTCTTCATTTCAGTCATAATTAATTAAGTAAACAAAACTTGTATGAAGCCAGATGTTGATCGACTTTCCTCTTCCCC
>KN882719.1:159627-171188 GCA_000934455.1 Apostichopus parvimensis
ATTTTCCTTTAAATTTTGAATACATAGATCTTTAAGTATGATTAATTTGTGTATCTAGTAGAAACATTTATATACCCTTACCCTCATCCCCTGTACTTGTATATTGTGATTTAAATACGTAGTATGGATTACGAACCGTGTAGAACGTAGCGAAGTTTAAGGCATGCGAACTCCATATATCAGTCAACATCTTCGTTTACAATTGGCACTAGTCACAAAAAACACTAAGCAAGGCATATGTCACATTATATTACAATTAGACCCAATGGTGCAATAGAAAGCGTTGAAACTAACCCACAAAGGACAGAGCTCAGAAATCACACTCGCATTTTGCAAACGACATTTACCTTATATCTTAGTGATACCCACCCATTTTTTTGTTTTCTTAAGAGTAACGTTCTTCAGTGTGGTATGTTATGACAGTCTCATAGCAGTGTTATAAAGTGTAGATAAAGTAGGCCTATTTAACACATCTGCTGTAATTCGTAAAACAGCTAATTTACTATTTAATAAATTTAACCACTAACCTCTCACTTTTTACATTTTTTTTAAAGTAACTACTGTATAATATACATATTCACACACCTAATGTTACTTAAATATTACGAAAACACTCGCTTAGAATTGTTTTCAGCTTTGCACGTTGAGAAAGATATCATATTTTAAAGTTTAACTTGTCGATGCCCCAAGCACTGGACACCGCAGCTGTGATTATAACACTCAGTTCCTGTTTCGGCATGAGTGTCCATTACTCGACGGATTTACTTAGTATGTACTATGTATGTAGTCAACTGTATTTCTCGACACCTTTCTGCTCCATATTCTAAATGAATTTCTTATATAATGGAATTACAAATTAACTTAATATATAAAGATGCATTGTATTATGAAACGGTCATTTTATACTATGATAACACAATGATTCTGTGCACGAAAACACTGATGCATTATTATATTTATTGAAGAGAATAATTAACTATGTATCATTGTCCACTGATATGTTTTGTTGTAGTATTCTGATGATATTTCATTTCAGTATTAATAAAGAATTTTTTTTTTGTAACGTGGAAGTGTGGAAAAATAACATGTAATTAGTGCTTTGCGAAATAATCTAGTATATCTCTTTAAAGTAAAATGCATAAGTCCTCTCACAGCCGCAGTAAATCACGAATAGACCTAGTCAAATGATCTTGAATCTATAATTTGTATGTTGCTGAGTTCTAATAATGTACATAATATATGTAAATCACTTTCCTTTGCCCTTGGTTATACCGCTTCATCTTCGAAACAATAGTCTGGCTCTAAGATGCAATTATGAGATTCAAATTATTCATGACTTTGTATGACCACTTGTGCGTGACTTTTGTCGCTCGGTAAAACTTTGAAAAGGTCACTTTACCACATTGGCTGTAGCAATTAAATCACTCCGTGGAATTCTGCTGTCTTTTTTAACACGAATTGGTTACTCTTAATGGTTTACTTCGTCCTTCACAGTAATTGCATGTAAATATACACCGTATGATACGGCTCGTCGTATTGTACAAACCGTTGGTTTCAATTCTGATTATGTGCAAATATAGGTTGAAATGAGAAAACGTGGCATTCATACCATAGGAATGAGGTTAGCGTAATTATTCGATATGCTATATTTATGAAAGAAAGGAATGGTGCAACTTGCCTTTATAATTTTTTTACCACGTTTTTTTAACCAATTATTCCATGATTTGTGTGCAAGTATATTCGTAGACAAATATACGTCGACCTACAATATGGACCTTGAATTATTTTGTTTAAGCCAATTCAGAAAACCAGTGTCTTACAATCTCGTTCTATCGTGTTATAAATCTATCATTTCACAGCGTTTTTTCTTCTTCATCGATTAGCCTGCTATACAATAATTCTCAGTCGATATATGACGTATGTTATTTCTAGTAGTGTGAACGTTTTTTATTAACATGGAACCATTGACATGTTTGATTATGCGGTAATAATATTGTGTTAAATAAATGTGTGCCATGTTCCGTTGCGTTGCGTTGCACTTACTTGTGAGTGCTGTGTGTAGCATTTCAATACTTCAGAAAAAGTTTAAAAACAAAATAATAGTTTAAATAACAGCTTTTATTTTGTCTAAGAAGAGTCTAAATTTGCTAATAGCAGGGCAACACATAATTTTGCACTTAAACGTGCATATCCTGTCAAACATAGAACACTAATTTAATGTAGAAATAGGTGGCTGGCCTTTCATCAGTACATTAAATTCACTTACTGTTCAGTTCTTTCAGTTTGAGTGGTTACTTCGTCTTAAAGTTGTAAAGTCTAATTACTAGAGCCGAGTCGATTTACATTCATATCTTATTTCTTTACCGCTGTCCTCGTGTAGTAAATAGTCCATTTATTCTTTCGGTAACCCTCACTCCTTTCTGGAATATATTTGTAGTCAATTATTTAAACCATTAAGTAGTCAATTATTTAAACCATTAAGTTGTCAATGTTTGCTAGTTTGGTTTGTTTTATGGACAAGCACTTTTAACTAAACTCACACTATCTTTTTCACACCTCTTTATTTTCTCTCTTGAATCAGCATTTTCAATTTACAATAACGCTATTAAAAATTCAGTTGGCTCAAGGTTAGTTAGAAATGGTATAATACCAATCAGTGAGATCTTTTCTACTATTTGGGTATTTCCAAAATAATAATCTTTTCTTATTTACAATAACCTTTTGTGACGATGACAGCCATCGTCGTTCTGAGTTTCTTCTCTGTTCATGCTATCTAAATTTCCAAACTACTATACTTTCCTCTATTTACAACTATGCTCGTACCAAAGAATGTAACGTCATTCTCTTGCCAGTCTTTCCCCGTCAAATTAACTTGGCAATATGCTCATTCGATTTCAAGTCGCAGTTTCAGTTGTTTACATTTGTTTCCGTCGGTTTGCAGCAATACTTTTCTTTCTTCGCTGAATATCATTGTCCACCTTGGTCCATTAAAGTTTAAGAACCTACTTGTGTTGTGAATCTATATGTCTTCATTTCAGTCATAATTAATTAAGTAAACAAAACTTGTATGAAGCCAGATGTTGATCGACTTTCCTCTTCCCCATTTTAATCAGTCAGATCTGCGTTAAGCTAATCGCTTATACTATACGTGTATGGTGCTGCTTTTTACCCAGTTAGCTTATGCTGTTCCACCCCATATCTTCTTCATCTAAATCGTAAATTCCATAATTAAGTAATTAAAATAAATCATAAGGCTAGGTGCCTATAGAATCATCCTTTCCCACCACTGTCAATTTTTTTTTTTAAAAGAAATGATTAGAACTACATGTGCCTGTTTTACTTTTTACTCAGTTAACTTATGCCACTCTGCAATTTGCTTTCTTGGATTTTGCAGAACTTCCGCCCAGTGGAGTGACTGGCTCGTGTCGGCTTCGCAGGTCGGTCCGATTTCTAAACGACCAATGACCTCATTCTTGGTAACACGGTCATGGTCCAGGACTTGGAATTCCAGAGAAATGTTCTCGAGGCCGTCTTGTGGAATGTCGAAAAGGAAGGACTCGTTGAAGACAGGGTTCAAGGTGCGCTTCTTAAGCCTGGTTTTCTTCTTCGCCATCCTCTGATCAGCGTACAACATATTGATCTTTACATATGGATCTGAGCAATGAAGAATACGGAAACGAATGCCAAAGTTAACTTTCAAAGATGTTATGAAAATATGAATTACTTTTAATTGAAAGAAAAAAGCACTCCAATGAGTTGTACTTGCTATCCCCAACAAGATAACACAAATTATATTGTCAAGTAATGAACCGCGCCGTTGATGAAATGTGCAAAATTAAACGCTGCTCCCATAGCTCCGTCAAGACGTGACAGCAAATGGTTGTCTCCATATCCCGAGGTTCAATCGATGTATTTTTAGTTTTCGTAACCAAGGAGGTGTAGCAAGAAAGTCGCTCAGTTGAAGAATATGAATCTTGGATGAGATCATGTATGCGTTATTAATGACATAATTAAGAATCTCAATTCGCAGAATTGTGACTGATGCAACGTTTTCTTATTTTGTTTTTCTATCTCAATTGGTTGAGCAAAAGGAACTTATGCACTGTGCCCATCTGTCCTTTTTTCTTCTTGTATCTGGCTGTCAGAATTCAAATGAAACGCTATTGCTCGGTGAGAATTTGATCGATTGGTATCGAACCAAATTCCTGGAGTTTGAATAAAATTTCAAAAAATTTAGTTAGGAAGTCATTTGGTGTCAAGAGAGGTCCAAACGGGACGTTCCTTACCCCAAGGAACTATAAGCGTGATCTAGACGAACGTATCCGATAATCGCCAGTTGATAAGGCAGTACCAAAAGTTACGGACACGATCATGTAATGCTTTTAAAGGTCAGCAGTTGTTCTCACATATCATATATATCCAGTTAAAGGTAAATTCTGCACGGAGTTTAAGACGCATCACCGTCAAAGCAGTTTCCGTCAATGAGATATTTATTTTCTTACAAATTCCTAATATTTAAATAAATACTTTTTAAAATGATTTGCCTTATATATGATGGCTAGTCAATAAAAAAAGTTGAATCTATACACAGACCTTAAAAGGAATATCTACTCTCAAAGCGTTTGCTTTCAATGAGATTATTAATGTTCGGCAATATCTTGGCTAATATACTAAACACTGCTAACTGAGTGGAATTGAGAAATCCCATTTCAAAGGTATTCCGAACGCTTTGGGCTTGTAAGGGGCACATACATATTCACTGTAATAGAAAGGTTTCAGTTACTTTCCTCTCCCTTTGCAACTTTGGTCTAAACCATTGGATTAGGAATGGAAACATTGAGTCATACAGAAGAATAGGTCATAATTTATTTTCACCATGGTCATACTGTATCCATCTGTTATTGTCCGTAGTATTTCTTCTGAAAGAGTTTTGCTCCCTCAGTGACTTGTTTTGTTCGTCAAGAGATTCAACAAAGATTATCATTTTCAATCTCCCGGTACCTTTAGATGACAATTCACTGGTAGTGTTACTGCTTGCAA
Source organism: Apostichopus parvimensis (assembly GCA_000934455.1). NCBI lineage: Eukaryota > Metazoa > Echinodermata > Holothuroidea > Aspidochirotida > Stichopodidae > Apostichopus > Apostichopus parvimensis. Next base: position 164,668 of record KN882719.1, read on the forward strand.
GCTTCCATTCAGTGGTGTCAAGAGCAAGAGCTTTCAGAAATGGATTGGGGGACTTCTGTAACTGGTAGACACAGGCAAAATGCCATTATTTTTGGCGTGTGGCTCTTACAGTAATAAGCCCGGAGAATCATTTTCGTTCACTTGGTTCGTTTTTTTACATGATGGCGTTACAGATTACTCTCTACTTGTTATCTGAGCAACTTGTAACATCGTTGCTTTTTTTCTGCGGGAGTTTTTTTGTTTTTCATATGCCCGAATAGAACCGGTTGTGAATCTAACTTGTAATTGGATTTTACCGGTCATCCTAACCTTATTACTTTGTTCTGTCATTCATTTACCTTCAGTCTTACCTTCCTTATTTTTATTTTCTTCTTTGCTTCTCTCTTATATGACCTGATTTCTTTTATGTGTATGGACTGGTATCATCATGAAAAAATGAACCATCGGATTTATAACGTTATACTACAGTAAAACGCCGTAAACCATTTAGTGTTAGTGATTTCAGAAGATTTAAAAGAGGCTTTGAATTTCAATGAGACTATGGTTGCATGGCGATATAGTCGTTTTCAATGGTGGCAGTGCTCACGCCTAAGATTTAATTTGCAAGTCTAATGTAAATGTGTATTAGAGCAGAGAGTGATGGAAAGTTGGACTGCTGGTCAATTGTTAACTTAGTAATTATTTTTCATTCATCTAGAAAAGATGCTTCTTTAGTCAGTGCTACCTTCTCTAAAACAACCTAGTTAGAAAATCTGTTGAATAAATTTCGCTAACCATTTTATGCTTGATTAGTTCGAATGGAACTTGTAAAAGCATTTTTGGCACTAAGCCGTACATACAGCGTACAGTGCAAAGAGTGTTGAAACTTCAACGGACTTTTATAATGTTCAATTTGCTTATCATCTCACAGCAATGAAAGACATTGTGGCAATGCCAATGCGATATTCACAGATATGACGCGTGTAAGTATTTGAATTGTGTCTAACCAAATTGATGTTATTTCACCCACTTCTACTGTGTCACAACAATTAAGACAATTAAAGTCTTGAACGTAAAATGCAAAACGAGTTGACTATTTACATGTCTCAACTTTGACATTACTAATTGAGTACAATGAGCAATGTGCATGCAATCTTAATTAGTATGTCGAGAAAGCTGAACATTTTGATTGGTTTGAAGGTATCCAGTTATGTTAAAAATGGTATAATTAAATCGCATGTTTATAATAAACAATATTAATCAGTCTCCTTGGCGGCAACACAATGAGGTGAAGAATATATCAATTCATTTTTATTGGACCGTCAAATTTATCAGTTCTTAATTATGGTCAACGATGCATACTGTTGTGCAGAAATTAAAGACAACCATGTATGTTTTCATCCCAAGGTCTCAATACACACCATCAGACCAAAGAAGTGGTGTGTTATTTAATCAAGCAGCCTGCATCCACACAGATTGTTACTTTACAACTCAGATTAAATCGTCAGAATTTGATTTCTTCTGACTATATTGACCATTTTGTTTGGTTGGCATCTCAAGGAGTAACTCGATTTAAATCAAAAGACATTATGTAACTGACTAGTGGGACAAAGGTAGAAGTTCCTCATCACTGATGAGTCTCAAACGCATCATAGTGGAAAGACTTTTTATTGAATTTTAAACATTTTTAGGCTGAAAATCTTACAATGATGAGGATTTGCCTCCATTTTGTGATGTACCAAATTGTTTTGCAGCCTTTTGTATCCTTTCGTCTTAACAACATGTTGTATTTATCCCTGATGTACCAACTTTAGCACGGTACATTTTGCTACAAATTAATCATACTGTGTATGTGTATCGCCATCGTCCTCTAACTTACAGTTTGTGGTTGCAGCGAGGTTAATACTGCAGAAGGTTTGTCATGCAAACGCAAACTCTTGACACTTCTTAGAATTATGTTTGATATTTCGAGACAGTTATGTACTAGTCGTATATACTGTACCTGCAAGGCCTGTAACATCCATTTTCGGTAGGTTTTTAGCCTTGAGAACAACCACGGTCAGACGGTTAGCAGCTGGCTGGTGACATAGCGATACTAATATTTCCCCTCGTCCTTGACTTTTGGACAGCTGAGAAATTGAGAAAATAAAAAAATTATTTAGAAATGAATGATGTTCATTTCGCGTGATGCATAAAGATCGGTTAAGGAGAGTTGAGGAGTTGGTCGTGAATCGATTATTCTAGGTATGAATTTCTGACACGACTTGGCGTCTTTTCATCTTGCAGATGATTTAAATTAGATTAGTGTACGTTGGATATCCAACGTTTTATAAATATTCTAGTCAGTTACCATCGATGCACTCAGCAAAGTTTTTCATACACATATCTTCTAGGTGCGAATATTTAAATATATCATGTTTTTCTCTTCCTAGAGAACTTGTAACTGCCATACAGTTCATGTGCATTGGTCTAAGATTCAACACAAATTCCTCACCTGTTCACGGTATAGGTTAAATCTGTATTATCTTCTCGTTTTCATAATACACATTCAATTTGAATGGAAAGTTGTAACTGTCCTCATCGTTTGAATTGTACAGTTCTTAATGAAAACATGCTTGCATACTTGAGAATACATTTTGTGTTACAAAAACTAATCTGAAACGAAATAAAAAAAATCGTTACTAAGATGCCAGTAACGCCGAATGAAATATTCAGTGATTGTTAAGAACGAAATTCGTAAGAGGGTTTGATGATCATAACTATCATTTTCATACCAACGAAATAAATGGTCGAAAGCTTTCCCTTTACGAAACTGTGTTTATATTCATGATAAATATCAACGAAGGGCAAATACCTAACACAGGAACAGTAATTCAACTGTTTTTTTCCATCTCGGTTATTTTGACAATGTTGATTCAGTAAGAATCATGTCACATTTTCACTATGGCTTAATCTATTAATTTGCAAACACATGCCAGACATTCAGGAGTGTTACATAATACCTAACAAACGTGCTACGTCGGTAGTTAATGAGTTAAGACTGGTAGCAAAATACATGTTAAATCAGAGAATGAAATACCATGACTTGATACTCATGCCTGGTACATCAACTACTGGTAATGTCCCACAAACGTGCATATGTAAGTACTTCTTTGTGTTGGTCACACGGTAACATGTTTACAACTGTTAACGTGTTCTCATGTTAGACAAAGAACTGCGCGACTGGACAAGGAGGCTATGAATATGAGAATGACTACGAAATGAAGTAAAGGAGGTGCGGTATCGCTTGATTCCATTTCGCACCTCTCTTTACATTTCGCCAATTCGTTATGACGGGAACGAAAAAATGGCATGTTCGGTTATATCCATAGGCCTACTTAGAGCATAAAACCAATAGATGCGACTTCAGTTTAAAATCGCGTATTAATGAACTCGCACTAAATGGTTGGGACAGCAACTATTCTTCATGTCCCACAATCGTGAATCAGGAATTACTACTTTGTGTTCGTAACACGGTAACATGTGTTGCAGGACATGAACAGTAGTTACTGTACCAGCTATGAGTATCGAGTGTGACTTGACATTCTAGCATTTTAGGCCAAATAAGTGATAAGACCTCCAATAAGCCAAGAAGGATGTAAGAGTCCGTATATGTTTCTTCAATGGTATAACAATGAACTCTGGCAGCTTAGATGAGTTAAACTAATCCTATCCACGGTCTTCTATAGCTGATGCCTCATTAAAAAAGGGAATTACAGGTGTGATAGATACATTGCATACAACAGCATATAACAGTAGGTGAATAGCAAGCAAACAACGAGTTTCCATTACTGCAATACAACTAATTGCTTATAACTGTCCGATCTATGAACTTGCTCAGCTGTTGGCGAATTACGTATATACCTGCGATTTCAGAATATTTTAGTTTGATTAATCAAGTATGGTGTGAAGTTATTAACTTAAGAAGATCCTTAAGAAATATCAGATGTCGTCGCTGGAAGTTACAAAGATATTACTTCCAATTGTTCACACATTAAGGCAAACTGTTCTTGCACATATCTTACATAATGTTTTGTTTGTTTCCAAGTCGAATCACTGAAAGGGAATTCATCTTCAAGATATTCAGTTTTGGCCAATGGATGTCGTTTGGTTTAATATAAATAACATTTTAACCTTCAAATATCTTACATCAAAGTAGCTGTTTATGTTATTAAGTAATTGATTGTCGATTAAACACCATAAATCTCATTCATATTTCGTCATTGTGGTAGCAACATCCTCAACGTCCTCAAAAGACTGTTCCTTTTAGATAAGAGGAAATCAATATTCATCTTTATGCTAGTTCTAGTAGAACTGAAAGACATAAACCTAAGTCTGATTATACGGACATTTCCCCGGTGGTATGATTTGCATTTTGCAAAGCGAGAGGCAAAATAATTATTAAACGCTACTCGACTCCGTGGGTTTTGTTCGAGGTATATGCTTGGAAGAAAGAAATAGACCAAGAGAATGTCCTGAAGTAAAGTTAATAGTCTTTTTGCGAGTCGATCTATTTTTCTAGGCTTTCAACACAGTTTAATCTCAAACCGATGTTGAAAGCCTTCGTGAAGTCATTCACATCTACGCAGATTGGAAACATCGAGGTTTCTGTACAACATTCGGTTAATTCGACTTGCATATGAATTGTTTGTGCGAAGCAGAAATTCGTAGAACTGCAATACAGGTATATGTGTTTCAGTCTAGTCGAAACATGCGCAAATGTTAAGTGAATTTTGTATTATGGTGGCCAGGTAATTCTAATAATAGTACTATTTGATTAAGTTGAAGGTTTTACAGCCTGGAAAGAAAGGAAGTGTCAAAGATGAATTGATGTTTAACTTACCCGTGGGATACGTTGTTTGATATCCCTGGACATGTTAACCTCCGATCCGCTTAGGTCAACGTTAGCCAATGGCACGACCACTTCGCCGATAACGTCATCACGGCTGAAACGGTCAAAACTCATAACGATGAAGTGCAAGGTGATTCCCTGGAGTTGGTTGTAGGCAAGGCCATAGAATGTGAAGGTCTCTTCATAAACAGGGTTGAGGGTTTTCCGGAGGACTCTTGTTTTAACTTTGTGCTTCTTTTCCGGGAGTAAACAGAGCTTGATGTAAGGGTCAGAGGTACCACTTTGAGGATCTTTGGCGGGTAGGTAGCTGGCACGGTGGATTGTCACCACAAAGACACTCTTTTCGTTGTTGTACTCGATCGAAAGGTTGAGGACACCCATGTTTTGTCTCTCTTCCGAAAGATCCTCCGTCGCTTCCTCAACTTTTTCTACAGCTTCCTCATTTTTCGTCTCTGTCTCCTCAGTGTAGCATTCACGACTCAGAGTGGCCGGATCCAACTTCACTCCTCCCGTTGTGCCAGCGTAAATCTTTCCAGGGGATTTGGCGGTGCCCTCGATGGGGGTTAAGAGGGGTGAAGGGGTTCTGGATGGCGGCAGGTCTGGCGATGATAGATCGGAACTACTGTGTGCAGAGCCGGACGGACGGGTGTAGAAGGTCTTAATGCCCTTGCGTGACACGAGGAAGGAGGATCGGTTTCGCTTGCGGTAACATTTGCAAGCCGTGACGAATAGGAGTGCGACGGATAGGGTGACTGCGATGGACAGGGCTGCTACCAGTGGCAGTGTTGCTGTATCGGAAGAAAACGAAAAACATCGTTAGGGATATTACCTTTAACAATAACCCAATAATTACGAATGTAACATGGAATTTTAAATTAGACAAAATTTGAAATTACGAAGTCTACTTACGATCGACTCCCATCTATGTCCCATCTATTGTTCATGTAGTTATTTATTGACTGTGAATGTTTTGAATGCATTCATGCATTACCTTGTAATTACCAATGCAAGTTAATTTGTTAAGTAGACCTCGATGAATCAGTAACCCAAAGCAGTATAGCTAACGCAATGTCAGAGAGATTATTCATATAATGGAAGAATGGTTCAGGCCACTGGACATTGCAATTTGGCATTATGGGATTTAAATAGTAGGCCTATTAAAACATGTAATATACCTCACGGTTCTTATATTTGTATTTTCTTTATCTGATATGTTATTAACTTTCAATGACACAGCAGAAATAGTCTGTCTATTGAATGTGGCTTTTTTCTTTTCTTGGTGTGTTCTCTTTTATTTTCGTGCTGATGTTGAATACGTTCCATATAGGAATGTCTCAATCTTCCGTTGTAATCAGTTTTCCTCCCTCAGCGCGCGTGCTTAGAATTCCCATCCTTCACTTGTGGCTTGAAACCAAAGGTGACAGTCTCTTGTTTGCTTCTAGGCCTCTCATTTTTTCCCATAAAGCCCTACACGAGGCTGAGATTTATCTTTATTCAACGAGGGACTCGTGTTTTAGCTTGAAGGACGCCCAATAAAGAAATTCTAAAAGCGACTTACGACGTAAGATTGACGTAAACATGAGGAAATTTGAAGCTGTTGTCATAGAAACAGAAATGTTTAAGCGGCTATTTCGTCCTCGACGTGGTAACG